>NW_004624736.1:35285684-35305716 GCF_000247695.1 Heterocephalus glaber | reverse complement strand
GTGTTGAGACTTATTTACTTGTTTTCTCATTTTGACTGGGGGCCGGGGAGGGTGGTGCTGTTGGTGCCCACGAGGAGGACCACCTTCTTTGAACTGGGAGAGGTGGGCCAGGGGCCAGGGCAGTGGTAGGGTTTGTGGCCCAAAAGCTCTTTCCTGTGGGCTGGGACCAGCGGGAGGGACCTGCCTGTCTGCAGTGGGGTTTTTTGGCATCTTCTGCACAACTCAGGACCTTGGTAGGGCATGCACAGTCCTGTCTATCTGCAGCAGGCTGATCTGATGTCTTATTTTAGATATAATGATTCATTGCTGAAAATTTTGAAGACTCTTTCACTAGAAGTGAATAGTTTGGAAACTCTTGCCTTTCCCAATTAGCTCTGAGGTGTTCTTATATTAGATAATTAAAAACTTGATAATCAAAATATCATGATTATGAAATTATGTAATTCTACCTTTTATTGACCATACTTTTGGTGTACATTTCCTAGAAGTTTACTTTCCTTCAGCCCAGTAAAGACCACTGTTCCCCAAAAAAGAGAAATACTACCTTTTGTTCAGGAATCTTTTGCATTTTCATTAGGCCTGATAAAAATCATTGGGTCAAAAAAAAGAGAAATGTTACCTTTTATTCATAAAATAGTTAATAGTACCCAATTTTGTCTGTGCTTTGACTTTCAACACATTTCCTAGAGTCTATGAAAGGACTTTCACTAGTGGTTTAATGTCTATTTATATCCATGATGCTGTGTAGCAGAAGTTTTTAGAGTGCTGTCTTGCTGTCTAAAATTATCACCACTTACAACTGAACATGCAAACTCTATTCTCTACTTTAACATAGGCTCCACCTTCCTGCTTGGATTTAGAGCAAAACAATGGATTATGACAGCTCACTTTTAAGTGGACATGGTCACTTACACCAGCTGACCACATGCTGGGTATAAATCATGAGCAAATTTGGGTAGCAATCCTATGGTTTGAATCTCCATCAATATTATTTTAATTATCTGTAAGAAGAAAGAAATAAAACCAATAGTTGGAAAGGAATAGCTAATAATATTTATCTAATAAATACCAGTAAATATTAAATAACCAATTCTTGATCCATTAATAAGATGCTATATAGAATAGAGACTCAGAGGAGTACCTACAGTCTTTCCTGTATTAAAGATACGTTGGTGGTAGGGCTGGGGATTTAGCTTAGTGCCACTGTGCCTGCCTCACAAGCACAAGGTCATGAGTTTGATCCCTGGTACAAAAAAAAGATACATCAGTGGTAACTTCAGTGGGTAATTTCATTCTCCAGTTTATACCGTATAAAAATATCAGCTGTAGAAAACAAGCAAATGAAGTTATCTAAGATGCAAACAGACAAAGCGATTGAATCCATAGAAATAGATGGAGAACTAAATGTAGATCAGATATTAATGTTCTTAACAGATTAGGCAAGAAAACTGATTTGACAGAAACAATGTGAGGGGAGATTGGAGAGAATCATATAGTAGGAGGGATTATAGAACAAATAAGAATACAATTGTAAAAATATATTTAAATGAAATGTATAGAATGAATCATAAGGGCAAATATGTTAGATATGTTTTAGTTTTAAAAAAGTGTTGGAAATTGAATTACACATTCTTCCTTTTTTTTCAAGTGGACTTTATGAAATAATTAAAGGGAAAATATCTTAATCAAACAACAAACATATAAGTAAGCACATATATACAGACTCATATAGAGTTTTGTTTGTGGATTTATTTATAATTAGTCCATTAAATTAATATTAAATCTAGGTTAAGAAAGAACAATCCTCCATGAAGAAATTCTTTAACATTTATATTTAATAAGATAAACTCTGATATGTCAATATCTAACATAAATTAGTCTTGAACTTACCTCATTCCTAGGGGTTGAGAGTAGAGTGGAAACACTTAACAATTAATTTTAATATTTTTCTTTAAGATTTTTATATAAAAAGTTGGCTATATTGCTTTGTCTGATAGTGAGACCTGGGTAATGTCCAGCAAACAAAAAAGATTTGCCTGTCCTCAAAAAAAGGATTCCTAAATCGGTGCCCGTGAATGTAACAGGCCTGTGAATTACTTTGGAAATAGGATCATTGCAAGCGATAAATAAAAGTGAGGTTATTGAGACACCTTATATGAAATAAAGAAATTTGGATGCAGGGGGTGACATGGATAAAAAGAGGAAGAGATGAAGACACCAGGAAAATACCAGTTGTCAGGTTTGACATGGTCATGAAATTGTTAATGAATATGCTCTTTAATTTTAAGCTGCAGTTTGACAAGATACAAAACACTACAACAAAACAGGCAGCCAATGCAGGTGGAATCTCTACCTGATAAAAGCCATGCTATCTTAAACACAGAACACAGGATTGGATGTTCCCAACATAGAGATAACAACTACAAAGTACAGCTTCGTTTCAATACCAAGTTACCTAAAAATATATCTACCTTGATTGCTGCATGGACCCTGACTACAAATACTTACTCTGACCCCTATATGTGATAAACATGCCAGACCTCACTTCCAATGCCCTATAAAGCTTTCTGCCTTTTCTTTATTCAGGGTTCATGGCCTCTGGCTTTCTGTCAGTCCACCTCCCCCCAGGTGAATATAGTCTGTACCTCTTTGCTTTCACTATTCTGCTAGGGTGGTCTTATCCTTCTATGCCATTTGTTATACAGGTTACAAGCCAAGTATTGCCCCTCAAAATACTGAAAGCTAGAATATAGTCACCCTTCCAAAGAACTCATCAAAACAAGGACCACTTTGATTTTGGACTTCTACTTCTAAAACTGTGAGAAACTCAATTTCTGATGGTTAAGCTACCTGGGTTGTGGTACTTTGTTAAGACAGCCCCAGGAAACTTATACATTAAAATCACATTAATATGTATATAAAAACTAAGTTGAAATAAAATATTTTAATGTATAATAAACACGCTTCATATTGTAGTTGTTGAATTATCCTCAGTAGGGTTTTTCTGTCAATTTTTCATGAATATTAGCAAATACTTTTTACTGTAACTCATGGAAGTAGTCAAAAATTCTAGAGAAAATATTTTTCTTTGTTTTCCATTAAGTTTATTGGTACATTTTGGGTATAAAATACAGTTACATTCATCATTGGGCTCTTGTACGTTTACATGATGTATCTCAGTTCTTATTTGTTCCCCATTCCCTGGCCTCCCTTCACCCCCTCCACCCTATTTACAAAAACTGTTTCAATTTTTTCCTTTTCTCATATTTTTTCTTTTTCCTTCTTTCCTTTCCTCTACCACTCCCACTTCCCCTAATCCTTTAGAACTTTTCTTCCTCTTTCACAATATCAATTATACATTTTATCCTTATGTACACTTTTAGTTTTTCACACCTGAGAAACTATTTGGTATTTACACATGTGTCCTATTTATTTCACTTAAGAGTATGGCCTCATTGGGCATCCACTTAGCTATAAATGTCTAGTTTCTCATTCTTTATTGCTGAGTAGTACTTCATTTTATTAAAAAAACACATCTTTATCCAGTCTCCAATTGATGGACCTTGGGCTGTTTCCAAGTTTTAGCTATTACAAATTGTGCTGCTATGAATGAGTGCACATATATCACTGTGGTATGATTCTTTTAATTCTTTGGGGAAGATGACCAGCAGAGGAATAACTGGGTCAAATGGGACTTCTAAACCTAGTTTTTTGAGGTGATTTCCACAGTGGTTGCACCAGTCTTCACTCTCACCAAAAATTAAGAAGGGTTTCTTTCTCCTCGAAACCACTGCCAGCATTTGTTATTGCTTGATTTCTTGATAGCAGCCATTCTTTCTGGGATGAGGTGGAATCTCAGTGTTGTTTTCATCTGCATCTCTCAAATGACTAGTGATGTTGAACATTTTTTCATATGTTTATTGGCTGCTTTTACTTCTTTGTCTGAAAAATGTTCATTTCAGATGTCCATTCTTGAATTGGGTCTTTTATATTTGGGGTGTATGATTTTTTTGAATTCTTTATAGATTTTCCATAGTACACCTTTGTCTGAGGAACAGCAGGTAAAATTTTTTTTTCCCACACTGTAAGTTGTCTTTTAGCTCTGTTGGTGGTTTCTCCTGCAGGGCAGAAGCTTTTTAATAAGATGGGATCCCAGTTGTTGATTCTTTGTGCTAGTTCCCATGCTACTGAGGATTTGTTCATAAAGTTTTTTCCTATGTCAATATATTTGAGAGTTCTACCTAACTTATCTTCCAACAAGTTTAGTGTATCTGTTTTAATACTTAGATCTTTGATTGACTTCTATTTTAGTTTAGTTCATGGTGAGAGATATAGGTCTAGTTTTAATCTTTGACAAGTTGAAATCCAGTTTTTCCAGCACTATTTATTAAAGAGGCTATCTTTCCTCCAGTGAGGATGGTTGGCTCCTTTGTCAAAGATGAGGTTGCTGAGAATGTCTGGAGTTTTTTTTGTATCTTTTAATCTATTCCACTGATCCTCAGGTCTGTTTCTTTGCCAGTACCATGCCGTTTTTTAATCACAGTAGCTTTGTAGTATAGTTTCAAGTTGGGGATTGTGATACCCCATGCCATTTCTCTGTTGCCTAGAATTGCTTTTGCTATTCTAGGTGTCTTCTGGTTCCAAATGAATTTTTGGATTGTTTTCTGTAGTTCTGTGAAATATGCTATTGGGATTTCAATCGGGATTGCATTGAATCTTAATAGTAATTTTTGAAGTCTGGCCATTTTCACTATATTGGTTCTTCCTACCCAGGAACAGGGGATGTCGAGAAAATATTTTTCTATTTAAGACAAAACCTGGGGAAGTTGATTCAATGTTATGTGAAAGCTTGGAATGTATTCAAGTAATCTATATATATAGTTCTATTTTGGAACATATCTCTGGTAACGAGTTATTTTTCAAATAAGTTTTGTGGTAACATATCTTCATCTATTCTTTTCACTGAATTTTTTCTCATTTCTTACATAACTCTGCATATGAGCTTCCATTTTTCTTAAGAGTTATTTCTAGGTCTGTGTTCAATTTTGGTCTTGCGTGTGATGAGTCAGATTTTTGTTCATTACTTGGTATTTCTGATTTGCATATTGTTCCTACTGGCATTTTGGAAAACCTTTTGAATTTCTGTTTGTTCACCAAAATATTATTTAACAACATATGTTTCAGCAATTAAAATAATTTTCCATTATTGAATTACTATTTATGTTCCATACACAAATGTCAACCATCATATTTCTTTACCATAATTTTTAATTAACATATTTCTGGTACTGTACAGCCCTATTTTTATTAGTTTTGCTTTCAATTTTTACTTTCTTAAATTTATCTTTGATCTTCTCTCAATATTTTTCCAGAAAACCAATGAGGATTGTTTTGTAATTTGTTATTGATGCATTGATAGGTTAAAATATGAGATGGATTCCAAAGATGCCTGGTAGCAATTTCTAGAATTTGTCATTTTTACTCATCTGACAAAAGTGACTTTGTATTTTTGAGTAAGTTAAAGGTTTTGAGATGAGGAAATTATTTTGGATTTTTCAGTTGAACCCTAAATGAAATTTGACTGTCTTTCTAAAAAGGAGTTAGAAGGAGTTTTGACTACATATAGAAGAGGAGAGATGATCCTGACAACCTGTCTCTGACTTTGAAGATGGACAAAGGAGGCATGGGCCAAAGAACATGGAAGCTGGAACAGGTGAAGAAATAATATCGCTGAAGCCTCCAAATTAAACCTGGCCTTGTCAGTACTTTGAGTCAGGCTAATTGAAACTATGATTTGACCTCTGGTCTCTAGAAATAAAAGTAAAGTTGTTGTATTGTTTTAAATTACCAACATGAGAAAATTTGCTAGAGTATCAAGATAAACTAATTTTAGCAAGGCTCCTTGGGAAGTGACAATATTTACAGACAGCATGGGGCCTCTCTGATTATCACATCATTCCTTCACACATGTTTTTAGGTTGACTTGGTTAGGAATAGGTGTAAAATTAGGAAAAGCCTTTTCAGTTGAAGGATAGGGTGAGACAAAAAAGAACATAAGGAAAAAATCATATGGAAAAAAGACTTCAAAATTATAAAATCTCAGTATGGCTACTTAAATCTTATTTGATAACAGGACTTTTTTGCTTTGATTTTTTGCTATTTTTTGTTTTCTGAGAGAGGTCTATAGTTCAGGCTGTCTTGACCTCACTATGTACCACAGGCTGGCCTTGAACTTGCAGTAATCTTCCTTCCTCTGCCTCCAGAGTGCTGATATTAAAGGCATGCACCACTACTCCTGGAAGATAGCAGGAATTCTTAATAAGGATGATACCTGTGAATTACCAGTCAAGCAGCCAGCCTCAGTGATGGTACTAGTGTCCACAACTCTGGGAGGTTTCTTCATGTACTCAAGTGAGTTACATACAAGGATTATAAATAATAAATTCATGGGTATTTTAAGGAAATGTGAAATTTTATGTCATCTAGATGGGCTATTTTAAATCAGAACTAATGTCCTCTTCTATACTTTCAAATAACACAGTCTAGTGGAATTCTACTTGCTTTGTGAAATCACAAGAACTGTTTTTCCCAGATTTTCTTTGCTGGTATGAAATACTTGGCATACACATCTTAGAGGAGAAAAGGTTTATTTTGGCTAAAGGTTTTAGTCCGTGGTTGTGTGGCTCCAAGACAGAAACATCATGGCAGAAGAGGCCGGTGGAGGAAAGCTATTTACCTGATGGTAGCTAAGAAGCTCAAAGAAAGACAAAGATACTCAGAAGATATATACCCTTTAAATGCATGCCTCCAGTGACATATTTCTTCTAATTATTCCCTACTTCTTAACAGCCCATTCAGCTAATGAATTCTCAATGAACTAATCCATTATTATAGTTCCAAGCTAATATGTCCCCCCCAAAGTCTCATGTGTTTGGAAGTTGACTGACTATGGAGGAACTATATTTATCAGTGGGTTCATCCATTTATCAGTTCAGAAGCTGAATGTGCTGTTAGAAAATGAAACCTGGACAGAGATAAATCAACAGGGTGTTACCTAGAAGGATGTATTCTTGTCCTCACTCCTCCATTTTCTTGCTGTTATGTTGTTGTCCTAGGCTGGACAACTTTCTTTCACCTTGTTATTCCACTATGCTGTTTTTTCCTTGGAGCAAGCTGACTTAGGATTGAACCCAGTGACAAATGTTAGTCAAATAAACTAATCCTCTTTTAAGTTTTGAGTGTTGGATATTATTTTGTCCCAGCAACAGAAAAGTGGCTGAAACATTTATCAATGAATTTAGAACCATTAATTCACAACTCTTTGGGAGATACTTCATATTTAAGCCACATTTAACAGACATCTTACTTAAAATTTGCTTTATGGGGCATATTGTGTTTTGCCATCATTAGAGACAGTATTTCCATAATTTTCAATGATGGAAACATATTTAAAAGTTAATATAAAATTATAAATGTACCAGTTTCCAAGTTATAATTACACTAAGTTTCAGAACCATATTTCTAGTTAATCAGGAATTACTCACATACAGAAGATTTTTAGCATGGCACGTACAATAGCTATTAAATGGAATGTACTCTCTTTTCTTTCCTGACCTTTAAAAATCTCCTCAATAGTTCTCCATCACATTCCAGACAGCATTCCTAAGGAAAAGAGCCCACAAAATAAAGGACCAATAGTATAAATGAGAACACCTGGGTTCTCAGAGTTAAGATTTGTGTGCTGATCCTAAGACAATAAATTATTTTAAATGCAAAATTATGACTTTTATACAATGATCACTAATTAACCCTAAAAATGGAAACAAAATCTTTGTAAATAGGGAAGGGTGGAGGGGTTGAAGGGAGGGCAGGGGAATGGGGAAAAAATAAGAACCAAGATACATCATGTAAAGATACAAGTTTCCAATGATGAATATAACTGAATTGTATACCTAAAATATACCAATAAACTTAATAAAAAATCAACTTGACCTATGAGGGAACCAACAAGATATCATAACATTTCAAAGGAATATCTGACATCAACACATGTATAGACAATTAGGAATATCAAGTGAATTTGCCAAGAGTTGCAAAATATTTAAGGTAATAAGGTTATAAAATACAATATTTGAAATCATCTTTTCAAATGGGTAGTAAACAATTCTATCTGTTCCTGAAATATGCATATCTATGAATAAAGTTTTGCATTATTTTCACTTTCTTAGAATTTAGAATTAGAATAAAAGAAAATGAAAAATGAAGATCTCATAGTATTAAAGGTGAAAAGCCTACTTGCAAAACCTAATTACTGCCTAATCCAGCTATACAAGTGCTGGTATGTATCCAAATGAATTAAAGTCATCATACTATAGAGATATCCACATACTTATATTTATTGTAGTACAATATGTAACAGCCAAGATATGGAACCGCCAAGATATGGAACCAACATATGTGTCCATTAACAGATAAATGGATAAAGAAAATGTGAAATCTATCTATGTATCTATCTATTGGATTATTATTCAGTCACAAAAAGAATAAAATTTTGTCATTTGCAGAAATATGAATTGACATGATTATCATATTGAATGAAATAAACCAGACTCAAAAAGACAAATATTATATTTCTCCTAATATGTGGAATCTAAAAAATATGACAAGAAATTAGAAGAGAAATCATTAGACAAATAGAAAGGAAGAAGGAAGATAAGGAGGAGTGTAAGGTCAGGGAATAGGAACATAAAAATAATCAAAACATATTACACACATTGAAAACCCACAAAATGTGAAACTAGGGGGAAAGTGGGGCAAAATGATTAAAGTATATTATGTGAATGTAGAAACCTGCCAAATGAAATCTATTGATCTGTATAAATAATATTCACTGATAAAAATATGGGAAAAATAATTTGGGGCTACTGTGAGGAAAATGGATTGATGTTGTAGGTTATGAGCCAACCCTGGAATCAGAGAACAATTTAGAGATTGTAAGAATAACGTAGATATTTGATAATAATATTGTAGATCAGAATATTGGAAATTGATATAGAAATAACTGAATAAATCCGAGTAGTTGATAAGTAGAAATATACACACTTTATTTAAAAATTAAATGGGCAGAGTGAGGGAAAGAATTACATGACAGATGCATTTGTGTTAGTTTCCTTTGCTAATGTAGAAATAATATTGCATAATTTACTAACATAGGGATGAAGATTTTATCAAAGAATTTGCTTGTATATGTGCATCTTCTTGAAATAAGAGATCAACTTGTGGAATGGATTCTGAATTTGGAAGGCATTCAGTAAGGCAAAAATGAGAAAATGAGCATGTTGAATACTGCATCTCAAGCTTTAAAAAGATAAATACATTTAGAAGCACCTAAGTCATTAATGATCCATTAGTGCAGATAGAGAAGAGTAGGTCAACTACTGCAGTGCTCATTTTTAAATGATTGTTAGTAATAAAATAAATCTGAATCCTGAGGACAATATGGGAAGAGAAGACTTCTTCGTCATGGAAGAAAGAAGGGAAATTATCAAAGACAGACATTTAAATTTTTTTTTATTATGGAAAGTTTCACAAATAAGCATAAGTATAAAGAATATTATAGGGCCAGGGATTTAGTTCAGTGGTTCCGGCACCTTCCTTGCAAGTGCAAGGTCCCGAGCTCGATCCCCAGTACCAAGGAAAAAAGAAGAATATTATAATAAACTCTAATTTCCCTCGTCTCAGATTTTCAACAGATAGCACTTTATGTTTCACCAATCTTATGCTTCCTACTCTTGCATGCTCCCAGTTGTTATTTCAAAATGGGATAGCAAAAATCTCATTATTTATACCTAATTACTTATAGGAATGAAACCTGTGAAAGTGAGAAAAAGTGAGCAAAAATCTAAAACACAAATAATTTTAGTCTATGCATAAGTGCCTTGTAAAATTTCAAAATATAGGTTTGTAATGGATGCTCATTGATAATAGAACTGTCTTGGTGCCCTCATAATCGACAACAGTATTAATAACAACAACAAACTATAAAGGAAAAGCTATTAATTATTCTTTGAAAAGATTATTTCTATTATGTGTATTAAAATGTTTCATAATGCAAACTAAAAAAAAATACAAGTAACAAATAAAAATAAACTCATATTCACACTTCTAGGAATAACATGATATTTTTGTATGTGAACAGATTACCACCTATAGCAGTATGGTATGTAAAGTTAGGACAGTTGACTTTTATTTCTAAAGTTTTCTCTGGCTCTTCTGAGTTTATGTCAGTATATTTTCATAAATTTCAATTAACCTATTTTATAATTACTTTTTTCACATCTTACAAATTACATTGACATTTACCTACTTTTCTAAAGATAATCACCCTCTAGAAAAATAATAATTAGAAACTCTTCTTAAAAAGTGTTTTCTTAACATATAAAATGACTCCTTTCCTAAAAGTAATGAAATAGATTTATAGTTAGGAAGATACAAATATATAGATGATACATAAAATTTCAAATTATATATGAATTGTAAAAACACAGTTTAAAGGGACAGAAGTACATTTAGATTGTATTACTGATGAAACGAGATATAGATTACACATAAATACTAATGCCTTGCACCATTGTCCTAGTTTTACTTCTTTCACTGACTACAGTGTTACCTTCAAAAGAGCCACTGAATTTGAAAATCAACCATTGACTCCCCTTAGTGCACTACATTCATTTCTGAAGTCTTTAAGATTTTACAGCATATCTGATTATGGCAGTACTAACCCTAGACATATTCCACTAAGAATAACTCAGAATCATAAGATCAGCAATAATTCCCTCATAACTGCAATCTGGAATTAGAGTAAAGGAAAAGTACAGAGTGATTCCAAGGTTGTTTCTAGGTTGAAACTTGTAGGAGTTTTTGCAAAATAGTTAATTTTATTTTCCTAATAAGTGTATGGAATGAAAATATTTAAACATTTAAAATAATATATAATAATGAAAATAAATGGCAAAGAAAATGGCATAATAAAGTCAAGGGCCAATATGCATTATGTTCAATCACTTTGTAACAATAACTACTGAATAATCTATAATGACTGATTGTTATCTCCAATTTTCCAAATTTTCTTCAATCCTGTCTCATACCGATAAATAAAATTTCCTTTTGTGCCTTAAGGGACATTGAACGTTACAACTGTTCTACAGGACACGTGTGCAAGTGGCAAGGAGACAGTATATTTTAGTAAATAAAAGTTTTAGAATGTCAAGAATCAACAGGTAACTTGGTTAAAACTCAGATGTTTCAATCATCTTGGACTGGGAACTGAAAAAAATAGCAGATTTATAAAATGATAGAATAGAAGATAGATTGAAAAAGAGAAGATAAGTTGTAGATAGATGATAGCTATCCAAAGGATAATAAAAATATATAGAGAGAAATAGAGAGTAAATAGAAATGTAGATAATATGGGTAATACTGTATATGGAATCTGTCCCAGATTCTACGTAAAACTTACAGAAGTGACCTTTTCTCCCTGTTAAAGGTTAGTGCTTAATAATGCTACAGAGGCCTCCGTGTTTCAAGACAACAAGAACTTCTGAAGATCTACCTTACTATCCAGTCTTAAATCTGAGTTATAACTCTGGTCAGGAAAATGCTGGGCAACTTAGGTGAGAAATATAGCCTATAAGAACTGACTGAAGGAGCTATTCAATATGTGTCAGCAGGAATAAACAAGAAGAACCAGGTATAAAATATGTTAGATAAGAAGGAATTAATCAAAATAGACATACATTATTATATATGATACATTTATATTCCTATTATGATATAGGAATATACACCCTGATAAGCAGTCCAGTAAATAATGCTGAATGATTGTCAGCTTTGCTCTTGAAAGCCTGAAAATTGAATATGCCACAGTAAATGAGGGAGAAATGTTAGAAATTCAATGGCGTATGGAGTAAGATTGGTAATTGCAGGGAGTATTAGGCTTGTTAAAGAGGGTAATTTACTTTGAAACAGAAGTTTAGGTATCAACTATGTTTCACAGCACTTGCCTGCAGGAAAATTTTCTAAATCATGTAGTAAGTAACGTATTGATCAAGAGCATACCCACATCATTGTGTAACTTATTGTTGGCTGACTCTAACAGTAAGTGATTATTTTAAAGAAATCAGGTGTGCTGATATGTGGGGATGATGAGATCCAAACATAATAGAGGCCAAGTGTTTGTAATTAATAACCAGGCACAGTAAATGTGATTTCTTAATGAACAGTAAGGCCAAGATGGCTAAATGGGGGCCTAAGAATTATGTAGATCCTTACTAGACAAAGGCATGCTTGACAGAAAAACATGAGGGTACCCAAGTTTAGGAATCTTGTTCAAAGTAATTTATTAAAAACAAAAATGTCATACAGCAGGGTCAGTGTGGTTGATGAAAGTCAGAATTGTATAGATACTCAATGGATGAAGGCATGTCTGGCAGCCAAATAGGTGGGTAGTCAAGATTTGGTCAATAAAATGCATTAAAAGCCATCAAAAATAGATGATCAAAAGTCTAGCATCTATTTCTCTATTAAAATATTATGATCCTTGGTCCAGTTTTCAGTTTTGAGGTTATTTTTAGAATCCAGGTCCATCGACTGAAGAAGAAACCAGATCCCATGGATTATGATTTCCCCAAAGGAATCTCCTTGCATGTAATATGGAAACTGAATAATAATGAAAGCGGAATACAACTGTAGTGTTGGAGACAAAGTTCTATGTTAACATTAAAGTTTTGTCACTCCCCCATCACCACTGTCCTACCCTTAAAGAAGGCATATGAGCACCATGTAATGAAATATTGTATTGCTACAAGCCCATTAGTAATGGATCCATGAAGTGCTGGGATGCAATAAGGCCTTCCTACAGAAAAATCATCTTAATAAATGGGAAGGGGAATAAGGGGGGTGGGCAGGGAAAAGGAAGGAAAGGAAAAGAAAAAAAGAGAAGAGAAGGAAAAAATGAAAACAAAACGTGTAAATGAGAGGAAGAGGGTTGAAGGGAGGGGAGGGATTTGTGGGAAAAAAGAATCAAGATATATTAAATCACTATGATGAATGTGATCAGATCATTATGACTATCTAAAGTATACCAATAAAATTAATTTTTTTAAAAGCTGTAAAAATACTTTGTCACTAAAGTAAAAAAAAAAAGAATATTAAATGATCATTGTGCCAGTTTAACTGTGTCTGAAGTTGAGTGGACCTAGGAAGATGTACATAATATGTACATGTTAATATGTACATATATATGTACATAATACATACATGTTAAATAATATATACATGTTAAATATTGCATTCATTTTGAACAAAGACAGAAAACAAATAAAAATTTTAAGAGCAGGTAGACCAGACAAACACTGATACCCCTCTCACATAAACATATGGCTGCAGTGGGGCAGAGTGAGTTTATTATGAATGTGTGATAGAAGAAATATACCAAATTAGATTCATGTATGGGTAAGTTTTCTATGTTGCTGCAAACTAAGACATACTGTAGGCCCTCTCAAAGATAGCTCTAAAATATGAGTGAAAATAACCCTCACAATGGATGGAATGTGTGATGTTTAACTTGGTTATCCACTTTTCATGTAAAGATAAATGTATGTTTATTGGGCAGGGGTAAATGGCTTGGCTGGTTCTTTAGGTTTGGAAGAAAAAATATTATTTAAAATGATTGTAATTGTAGATTTATTTGGTCCATAACAGAGCAATGGTTATTATTTACATCATCTATCATTCAGGTGTTCCTCTATGATTGTAGTATAAATAGTATTCTTTTATATGTTAAATTTGTATTTTTGAATGCCTGACATATTCAGATTGGAATATTATTTGTTTACTAAAAACATATGCTCAGATATTTAATTTAACTAAAATAATTATAGCAATTGGCTTTAAAACAATTTCATATTTGGTTGTGTATTCATATCTGCCATATATACCTTCTAAAAAGTGTTCATAATGTTTTATTTTAAAAGCTCAAGAATATATGATATGCTCAGAGATGAATAGATGTAATTATAGCCCATTATCTAAAATGACATGAAATTATTAGTAGCTTGTCTACATTTTTGTAAAACTGAAAAGAAGTTTTAGGGAAGGACAATTTTTTCAACTGTGTTATTATTTCATCAAAATTATTGCCATGTTTTCATCCATTAATTAGTATCCATTATAGGGTTGTTACAGATATATTGTATTTGATTAACTTAGTAGGCAGATAGTATAGAATAGCAGATATAGTTTGCTCTAAAAATACTAAAACAACAAAAATATACTCCAAAAGACTCCTCCAAATTAATATTAAGCTTTATTAACAATAATGTTACATCACATTGTAAGAATTATGTACATCATGTTGTTACAAGTTGGTTTTCTTCTTGGTAGTGTTTTTTTGTTTGTTTTGTTTTGTTTCTGTGTTTATAGAACTGGATTTTGGGAGAATCAAAGAGGCTGAATTTGACGAAAGAGAAAAATGTTAATATACTGAAAGTACCACCTAGTAGAACTGAATTAGCCCTATAGTTTTAAACTCACATTTTTAGCTCTTCTTAATAAAATTCAATGTATTTTTAAAAATAATTTCATTAGTACACTTTTGATATACATAATGGTCACATTCATCACAGGGAATTTGAACTCGTACATAATATATTTGGATTCTTCTTTTTTTCTCATTCTATTCAACCCTTCTTCCCCTTCTTATTTATAAAAGCTTTGTTTTCATTTTTTCTTGATCTTCTCTTTTTTTCCTTTTCCCTTCCTTTTATTCACCCTCTCCACCTTGCTCCTCTTCTTATTTGAGCAATTCTTACTGCTTCCGAACATCTATCATCCATTTTGGTCCTTATTTATCCTTTCAGTTTCTCACACATAGAAACAATGCAATAGTTAAACATATGAGTCTGATTTATTTCACTTAAAATTATGTCCTCAAAGTTCATTCATTTACCTAAAAATATCTCAAGGTTATCCATCTTTATGGCAGTGTAGTACTCCATTGTATATAAAAACCACACTTTCTTTATCTGTTCATCTCTTGATTAGCATGTGGGTTATTTCCAAGATGTACTTATTATAAATTGTGCTGCTATAAATGTAGGTGTACATATATCACTGTGATATGATACACTGTGCATCAGGAAGATAGAAAGAAGTGGAATAGCTGGGTCAAGTGGAAATTTAATTTTAAATTTTTGGGTAATCTCCACAGTGATTTCCATATTGGTTATAACAATTTACACTCCTGTCAGAGTGGAGAAGGGTTTTTTTTTCCAACAGTCTCACCAGCATTTGGTTGATATCCTGATAATAGCCATTCTTTATGGAGTGAGGTGGAATTTTTGTGTTTTAATTTGCACCTATCAAATGGCCAGTGATGTTGAAAAATTTTTCATATATTTATTTGCTATTTTTCCTTTTTTTGTATGAGTGGTATCTATGCATTTCAGATGCTCATTTTTGGATTGGTTCTTTAAATTTTAGAGATGTGGTTTTTTTAGTTCTTTATATATTCTACATATTAGTCCTTTATCTAAGGAAAAGGTAGTAAATTCTTTTTCTCATTTTGTGGGTTTTCTCTTTACGCTGTTTGTGGTTTCCTGTTTTGCCATGTAAAAGCTTTTTAATAAGATGTAATCCCAGTTGTTGATTCTTTGTAAAATTTCCTGTGTGATCAGATTTTTTTTTAATAAAGTCTTTACCTACACATATGTCTTAAAAGTTTTAGCTATTCTGTCTTCCAGCTCTTCTGTCTTCCAGTGTTTCTGTTTTAATATTTGGATCTTTGACCTATTTTTATAGTTTAGTGGATGATGACAGATATTGGTTTAAATTGAGTTTTAGGCATGTGAAAACACAGTTTTCCCAGAAATACTTACTAAAGAGACTATGTTTCTTCCTGTAAAGGTGTTTGGATCATTTGTTAAAGAGAAGGTGGCTAAATGTGTTTCAAGTTGTTTCTGCATCTTCTTTTCTGTTTCAATGATTCTCTGGTCAGTTTTGTTGTTGTTAGTACTATGCTATTTTTTATCATGGTAGCTTTGTAGTGTATTTTTAAGTTGGGGATTGTGATGCTCCCTGCTTCACCTTTGTTGCCTAGAATTGCTTTTGCTATTCTAGGGGTCTTCTGAGTCCAAAAGAATTTTAGGATTGTTTCTTCTAGTTCTGTGAGGTATACTATTGATATTTTAATTGGTATTGCATTAAATGTGAATAAGAGTTTTGGAAGAATGGCCATTTTCACTATACTGTGTCTGTCTATCCAAGAAGATGGAATATCTTTCAATTTTCTAGTATCATTTTCAGTCTCCTTTTTCATAGTACTGTACTTTCAATGTAAAAGTCTTTCACTTCCATCATTAGATTGATTCATAAGTTTTTCATGATGCTATTGTGAAACATGTTGTTCCCTAATTTCTCTCTCAGTGAGTGTGTTATTTGTGTTTGAATGCTATTCATTCTTGAGTGTTGATTTTGTATACTGGTAAGCTACTGAATTTGGTTATTAAATGGAGGAGTCTTTTGGTGGAGTTTTGGGGTTGTGAATATAAAGTATTATGTCATCAGCAAATAATGATAATTTAAATTCTTCCTTTTCTATCCTTTATTCTTTTTATTTCTTTCTCTTGTCTAATAGCTGTGGATAATGTTTCTAGAACTATATTGAGGAAGACTGATGATTGTGGGCATGCTTGTCTTGTTCCTGGTTTAGAGTGAAAGCTTTCAGTTTTTCTCCATTTAGTATGATGTTGCCTGTTGGTTTGTCATGGATGGCATTTATCAGACTGAGATAATGACCTTCTATTCCAATTTTCTGTAGGTTTATTTTTTAAGATCATGAATGGGTGTTTTACTTTGTCAAATGCTTTTTCTGCATCTATTGAGATGATCATTTGGTTTTTGTCCTTGGTTATGTTAATATGGTGTACTACATTTATTGATTTGCATATGTAGAAGCATCCCTGCATCCCTGGGATGAATCCTACTTGGTCATGGTGCATAATCTTCTTGATGATTTGCTGTACTCTGTTTACCAATGTCTTATTTAGTATTTTTGCCTCTATATTCATTAAAATGATTGTCCTGTATCTATTTTGGTTAGGTCCTTCTCTGGTTTTGCTATCAGCGAGTTTGGGAATATTGTTTCTCTTTCAATTTCTTTAAAGAGTTTTAAGAGTAATGGCCTTAGATCTTTAAATTTCTTTATAAAATTACAATGAGCTTATTTTTTACCTCATGATGGTTCATTAACAGTGATTTAATTTGGCATTAGCTTTCATATGGACCAAAACTCATCACTCTGATTTTTGTGTCAGAAAGAGTTCAGTTATTTGGCAGACCTAAACTTTAAATCAAATTACTGTTTGAAATCCTTATGAAATTTCATCTAAATGTATAGATTGTATTTGTTCCAAAATATGAAAATTATGTATGTAAAACTAGACTGGCTTAAGGTGTATTTTTTTTAAAATTTTGAGCATAGGAAGATTCATTGTGAACAATATAGAAAAATCTGAGAGGAGGTGAGCTGCTCCCAGTGCCCAGGAGAAGGTTTCCAGGCCACTGAACCACCACCCTCAGCACAGAGGAGGTGAGCTGTATGGGCACCAGCAACACTCCCCCCCATCAAAATGAGAAGGCATGTAAACAAGTCTCAAGGACAGACTTCCAGATCATCTAAAGCAACCCCAAAGGAAAAACAAGATGGAGCACTCTGATACTCAACCACCTGGACTCCCTGAACTGGCAACAAAAGAGCATCTGGAAAAAATGAAATCCGAAATAATTTCTCAGATAACAGCAGAGATTGTGCTCATAGTGCAAGACATGATTAATAAATCTAGAAAGGACACAGATGAAAAAAATAGAGGAGCCAAGGAACATGATGGGATCCCAACACAGGAAACAAATGGAATCCATAAAACAGATGCAAGCAGGTTTCCAGGAAATTAAAAAAATCCATTGAAAGTTTATGAAGCAGAATGAGCCAATGACAGGACATAATTCCAGATATAGAGGCAAGATTGAAATTAGTGAGCAGGAAAAGAAAAATTGCTTTAAAATTGTAAGGAACCATGAGAAATCAATCCAGCACCTGCTAGATGATACAAAGAAGAATAAAATAAGACTGATTGGACTCAACGAAGAAACAGGAGAGAGTACAGATGACATAAAAAATCTTTTCACAGAAGTGATGGCAGAAAACTTCTCAAGCAGGGGAAAAGAACTTGACATACAGATAAGGGATGCATATAGGATTCCAACTAACCTTGATAAAAAAATGTACACATAGGGATAGTTAATAGTTAAGATTCCAGAAACCCAACAGAAGAACAAAATTCTAGAAGCCATTAGAGAAAAGAAACAAATCACATGCAAATGAAAGTCCATCAGAATCACTGCAGTCTTCTCAACAAAAACCCTCAAGGCAAGAAGTGCTTGGATTGATGTATTTCAAACTGTAATGGAAAACAGCCTCCAACCCAGATTGATGTACCCTGCAAAACACTCTTTCAAAATTGATGGAGAAATAAGATACTTTCATGACAAAGAGAATCTTAGGAACTTTATGAATTCCAAACCAGCATCCCCCCAAATTTTAGAGAATATGCTAAGAACAGACATTGAGGATCACAACCCCAGAAAGACCAGCAGAATGAATCTGTTAGCCTCAGCAAGAAATTAAATGCAAAGAGGGAAAATACAACAAAAGGAAAAAGTCATGAAGAAAAAAAGCAGGAGTAGCTATCCTCTTTGCAGATCAAGTGGATTTCAATCCAAAATCTGAAACACTTCTGGTTGCAAGAATTTCAGATAAGGGATAGTCAACTTGTATGTATAAATCTACTGTGAACATGTGTTTTTATTCCTCTTAACTAAAAACTTAAGAACAGAACTGCTGGTTCTTAAAAGCAATAAAAGAAATTTCTATATTGTTTTTCAAATTGGTTTTATCATTTTACATTCATATTGGCAGTAGTAGAAAGTTCTAACTGGTTCACACCTAAGCTGACATTTGTTCTTTTAAAACTTTTAACTTCATCTCCCTAATGAGTGTATAATATGATCTTGTTATTTATTGTATTGATTAGTATTTTTCTGATTCTATTGCTGTACATATTTCCTTGTGCTGTACTGGCTATTTATCATCTTTTTGGGTCTACTTTTTAATTTGGTTGTCTACTAATGAGCTGTAAGTGTTCTTTATATATTCTGGTCATAGATTATATATATTATAAACATGGTCTGTTTAAGGACTTCTTATTTTCTTAACAATGTCATTTAAAGTTCTACATTTTGAAGGAATTTCATTTATCAATTGTTTTCTTTTATACATCATATGTTTTGTATCCTAGGAAATTCTTGCCTACCTTAAATTCATGAACATTTTCCCTTATAATTCCTTCTTAAAGTTTTATAGTTTTAGTCTTTCATATCTAGGTTCACAGATCCTTTCAAGTTACTTTTATGTATGGAAATAAAAGGTTGAGGTTAATTTTTTACACATGGATAACAGGTATTCTAGTAGCATTTGCTGAAAACACTATCTTTTACTCTGCTCTTGAATTGAGTTTATGTTCTATAAAATGTTTATGTTAAATAATCTTTCAAAACTCAGTGGACCACATATGTGTGGTTCTATTTCTAGATTCTCTGTTTTATTCCATTGAACTATATGTCTTTCCTTACACCAACACTGCTTTGATTACTGTAGCTTTAGAGGAAGTCTTAAAATTAGGTAATAAATGTCTTCCAACACTGTATTTTTTATTTTTACTTTTCTAGGTCCTTTGTATGCCTATATAACTTTCAAATTTCAATATCCAATTCTCCATTTATAGCAAGTATACATAGACCTGAATTCTTATATATACCTTGTGTTTTCTAATCCTGCTAAATTCAGATACAAGTTCTAGGGGCTCCTAGAGATTTCTTAGTATTTTCTCTGTAGATGATCATTTCATCTACATATAAA
>NW_004624736.1:35252934-35274735 GCF_000247695.1 Heterocephalus glaber | reverse complement strand
AGATGCATTATATAAAGGTACAATTCCCAATGAGAAATGTAATTGTGTTGTATACCTACAATGTACCAATAAAAGAATTTAATACAGAAAAAAAAAGGAAGAGATCACACATGTTGATTGTACAAGTTCAAGGGAAACTTAAGTTTTGTTCATAAAATCTTTTCCTACCCCAATGTCTTCAATCATTCTACTTAAGCTCTGTTCCAGCCAGTTCAGCATTTCTGTTTTAATATTTATATCTTTATACATTTTGATTTTAGTTTAGTGCACAGTGAGAAATATAGGTCTATTTTTATTCTTTGGCAAGTGGATACCCAATTTTTCCAGCACCATTTATTAAAGAGGTTATCTTTCCTCCAGTGAGGATGGTTGGCTACTTTGTCAAAGATGAGGTAGCTGAGTATGTCTGGAGTTGTTTATGCATCTTCTCATCTCTTCCACTGACCCTTGGGTCTTTTTTTTGCCAGTATCATGCTGTTTTTATTACAGTGGCTTTGTAGTATAGTTTCAAGTTGGGGATTGCCCTGCTATGTCTCTGTTGCCTAGAATTGCTTTTGCTATTCTAGGAATCTTCTTGTTCCAAATGAATTTTTGGATTGTTTTCTCAAAGTCTGTGAAGCATGATGCTGGGATTTCAATTAGGATTGCATTGAATATATATAGTAGTTTTGGAAGTATGATCATTTTCACTACATTGACTCTTCCTACCCAGAAGCAAGAGATGTTTTCCCCTTTTCTGATGACCTCTTCAATCTCTCTTTTCAGAGTGCTATAGTTTTCAGTAAAGTGGTCTTTGATTTCCTTTGTTAGGTTGATTCCTAGGTATTTCAGGTTTTCTTTTTCTTTTTTTTTTTTGGATGCTATTGTGAAAGGAATCTTTTCCCCTATTTCTCTCTCAGTGAGGCTGTAGATTGTGTAGAGGGAAGCTATTCATTTTTGTGTGTTGACCTTGTATCCAGCTATTTTACTGAATTTGGTTATTAAGTCTAGAAGACTTTTGGTCGAGTTCTTGGGGTCTTCTACATAGAGTATCATGTCATCTGCGAATAATGACAATTTTAGTTCAACATTTCCTATCTTTATTCCTTTTATTTATTTCTCTTGTCTAACTGGTGTAGCTAATGTTTCCAAGACTATATTGAACAAGAGTGGTGATAGTAGACATTCTTGTCTTGTTCCTGTTTTTAGAGTGAAGGATTTGTGTTTTTGACCATTTAGATGATATTGGCTGTTGGTTTTTCATAGTTGGCTTTTATCAGATTGAGATAGAGACTGTCCACTCCAAATTTTGTAGGATTTTTATCATAAATGTGTGTTGGTATTGTTGAATGCTTTTTCTCCCTCTATTGAGATGATCATCTGATTGTTGTCCTTGGCTCTATTGATATAGTGTATTACATTTATTGATTTGCATATTTTGAACCATCCCTGCATCCCTGCAATGAATCTCACTTGGTCAGAATGTATGATCTTCTGCATTCTATTTGCCAGCATCTTAGTAAGGATTTTTGCATCTATGTTCATTAGTGAGTTTGGACTATCATTCTCTTGTTTAGTTCAGTCTTTCTCTGCTTTGGGGATCAAGGTGATGCTTACTTCCAGGAATGAATTTGGGAGTATTGCTTCCCTTTCAATTTCATTGAAGAGTTTAAACAGTATTTTCTGTAGTTCCTCTCTATATGTCTTGTAGAATTCAGCAGTGAAGCTGTCAGGACCTGGGGTTTTCTTACTTGGTAAATTTTTAATTACATTTTCAATTTCATTGATTGATATTGGGTTGTTTAGAATTTTTATGTCTTCTTCATTGAACTTGGGTAACTCATATGTATCTAAGAATCTCTCCATTTCTTCTGTGTTTTCCATCTTATTGGCATATAGGTTCTGGAAGTAGGTATTAATGATCCTCTGAATTTCTGCTGGGCCTGTTGTAATTTTACCCTTTTCATTCCTAATTTTATGGATTTGGGTCTTTTCTTCCCTTTTTTGATAAGGTTGGCTAAGAGTTTGTCTATTTGTTTATTCTTTCAAAGAAACAACTTTTTGCTTCATTGACTTTTTATCCTTCTCTTAGTCTCCATTGCATTGACTTCTGCTCTGATTATTGTATGAGCTTTGGGTATTTCCTGCTCTTCTTTTTCTACAATCTTCAGGTTCAGCATCACATTTTTAAATTGAGCTCTCTCTATTTTCCTAATATGAGTATTTACTGCTATGAATTTCCCTTGTAAGACTGCTTTCATTGTGTTCATTACATTCTGATATGTTTTGTTGACATTGTCATTTCATTAGAGAAACTGATTTCTTTTTTAATTTCCTCCATGACCCATTGATTATTCGGAAGTGTGTTGTTCAATTTCCATGTGTTTATGAAATTTTTGCAGTTTCTTTTGCAACTGATCTCCAATTTCATTAGGTTGTGGTCTGATGATATACAGAGGAAAACTTCAGTTTCTTTGCACTTACTCATACAAGTTCTATTAGCGAATATGTGGTTCTATTTGGAGAAAGACACATGTGTAGGTGAAAGGAACATGTATTCTAATTTTGTGGGGTGGAACACTCTGTTAACATCTGTTTAGTTCATTTGTTCAAAAGTTTGAATTAATTCCAGTATTTCATTGTTTATTTTATGTTTAGATGATCTGTTTGTGGCAGTGGGATATTGAGGTCCCCCACTACTATTGTATTAGTTTTTATTTGGTTTTTCATGTCCATTAATAGTTGTTTAATATATTTGGGTGCACTAGTGTTTGGTGCATATATATTTTTGATTGTCATCTCCTCCTCTTGGATTGTTCCCTTTACAAGGATGTAGTGTCCTTCTTTGTCCCTCTTAATCACTATTCATTTCCAATCCATTTGATCTGCAAAGAGGATAACTACTCCTGCTTTTTTTCAGGTACTTGTCACATAGAGGATTGTTTTCCACCCTTTAACTTTCAGTCTATTTTATTCTTTTTGAATTATGTGTGTTTCTTGCATGCAGTATATTGTTGGATCTTGCTTCTTGACCCATTCTGCCAGTCTCTTCCTTTTGATTGGTGAAGTAAGACCATTAACATTGATGGTTATAACTGATATGTGTTGACTTATCATTGTCATGACTTGTTCTTTTTGTTGGATTCTACCCCTTTGCATTTAATTTCTTGTCTTGCCTGATGGATTCATTCTGCTGGGCTTCCTGGGGTTGTAATCCTCATTGTCTTTTCCTAGGTTATTGTTAAAAATTTTTGCGAGTGTTAGTGTGGTATTCATGAACTTCTTCAGGTGTTCTTTGTCATGAAAGTCTCTTATTTCTCCATCAATTTTAAATGGTAGTTTTGCAGAGTACATCAATCTGGGTTGGTGGCTGTTTTCCTTTATGGCTTGAAATATGTCATTCTATGCTCTTCTTTTCTTGATGGTTTGTGTTGAGCAGTCTGCTGTGATTCTGATGGGCTTTCTTTTTCATGTGATTTGTTTCTTTTCTCTAACTGCTTCTAGAATATTTTTCTTCTGTTGGTTTCTGGAATCTTAACTATTATATGCCCATGTGTACATATATATATTTTTTTGATCAAGGCTTGTTGGAATCCCATATGCCTCACTTATCTGTATGTTGTTATTTTCCCCTGCTTGGGAAGTTTTCTGCCATCTCTTCTGTGAACAGTTTTGGTTTTTTTGTTTTTTTTATGTCATCTGCATTCTCTCCTGTTGATTCCAATCGGTCTTATTTTATTCTTCTTTGTATTGTCTAGCAGCTGCTGGATTGCTTTCTCATGGTTCCTTACTATTTTAAAGTAATTTTTCTTTTCCTGTTCATTAAATGCAATCTTATCTTCTATATCAGAGATTCTGTCCTCACATTAGTTCATTCTGTTGTGTAAACATTCAGTGGATTTTTTAATTTCCTTGAAACTTGCTTGTATCTGCTTTTTGGATTCCATTTTTTTCCTATATTGGGATTCCATTATGCTCCATGGCTCCTCTTTTTTTTTTTTTTATCTGTGTCCTCTCTAGATATATTAATCATGCCTTGCATTATGGGCACAATCTCTGCTTTTATCTGAGAAATTATTTCTGATTTCATTTTTTCCAGATCCTCTTTTGTTGGCAGTTCAGGGAGTCCATGTTGTTGAGTATCAGATTATTCCATCTTGTTTTCCTTTAGAGTTGCTTTAGGTGACCTGGAGCTCTGGTTTTGAGACTTGTTTATGTATCTTCTCATTTCTTTTTTTTTCTTTTAATGGTAAAAACTTTAGTTACTATTAATGTATCTTCTCATTTCAGTGGAGGAGGTGAGGGAGGGGTGTGTACTGCTGGCACCTGTGCTGCTCATTTCTGCAGTGTTGGGGGGAGTTCTCTGCTCCTGAGTGCTGGGGTAAGTGTTACATTGGCCCAGGAGGCACCTCCTCAGCAGTCAGGGAAGCTATTTTCCTTGGCAGTCTGGGTGGTGTTACAGCAGCCAGGGAGGCTCAAATCCTTGGTGTTGGGGGTGGCTCTACTCCTTGGCACTTGGGACCACATTTGATTTTTTTGAGCCTTCAGGTTGTAAACTTTTACCAGTTTAATATAAATTCATATACATATATATATACATACACATATATAAATATTCACTTATCTAAAATGTTGTTAAACTTCTTGACTCTCCCATTATTATGAAAAAACAACCATAAAGCAGTACATAATGCATGATGCAATTTATGCCAACTTCTAAACAAGAAAAATGTTATTCACAAAATAATAAATAGTGATGTTTAATGGTGTTGGTAGGAAGAGCATTAACTCCAATTTATGTAGAAATATTTTTTAATGGAAATATTTTATATTTTAGCCAGTGGTATTATTTTGTAGATGTGTATAATTATTAAAATTATTTAACTGTATGGTTAAAATGGGTGTATTTTATAAAAATCATAACCCAACAAATACATTTAAAAAATAATAATTATATATATTAAGAACCAAAAAATTATTGATTATTACAGAAGGATAAAAACTATGATGATTTGTGATCTGAGAAATACTACATTTAATAATATGCATGCTGATACCCAGCAGTATCAGGAATATAAAAATATAACAACAGTAACACTGACAGTTAACCAACTTTATATAAGTAAGGTAAAACTTTAAAAGAATTTAAAGTAAGGATGACATTTGACTTTGCTAAGGAAAAATGGAAAGCACAAACAGTGGTATGTTACACTTAAATTAAGTTCTGCTTATCTAGAATTTATAACATGGTTGGGGCTGTGGATTTAGCTTAGTGGTTCCTGCACTTGCCTTGGAAGTGCAAGGTACCAAGTTTGATCCCCGGTACCAAACAAGAGAAAACAAAAACATGGTGAACATCTTCTTGAAATGTGATTACAAAATAAATGTTCGCAGAGAAACACTAAGGAATTATTTATTTATAGCCCCACATTTAGACATATTAAATTGAGTGCTCATGCAGAAAAAAATGATTCCAGGTAAAAATGAAAATTTTAAATGAAATAATTCTATAAAAATATAATAATTGTAATTAATTTTTAAATTTAAATTTTATGTAGATTTATGACATGTAAAATATGTGTAAGATAATTCTGAAACTTGAGAAATTATAGCAATATAGTGCTCCAAGTTCTGTTAATGATAAATGATAAAATTAATATTTATATTATACTGTAATAAGTAAAGGGGTTATGTTTAAATCATTTATCCAGTAAAAGGACAACACATAAAGCCAAGAGTTTTGGCACATATTTGTAATCCCAACACTAGGGGAGGCTGGGAAATATAACAATTTAGTAAGACCCTGAATCAAAAGAATAAAAACTGGGGCTTGGAGTGTAACTTAATGAGAAGGCCCTGATGTTAATCTCTAGTATACCACTCTTTCATAAAATAAGACAACACATAAAATTGGTTTAATACAAAAGATTGTAGAAAAGTAAAATAACCAAAAGGAACTGTTTTATCAAATAAAAAGAAGGTAATCAAGGAGAACTACAGGTACAGAAAATGCATGACTAAATGTAAAAGAAATAGAAAGTTGTTATAAAACTAAATATATCATTATTAAAAGTAAGATTTATTAAGAATTCAATAATAAGATTAATATTTCAAACTACAATTTTAATATATTGTTTTCTGAAGATAGACTTTAAATGTAAAAACAGGATTTTGATGAATGGAAAAATAATGGAAAAATATAAACTGTACATGTTATACCAATATTATATATGTATACCAATATTAATATGAGGTAACATAATGTCTAAGTGATGATTCATTAGTTTTAGAAAAAGTAATATTTTATATAATGGAGTGTTTAATCTGGGAAAACACAACACTTCAAATCTGTATACATCTAATTAGTATGGAATCAATCATAGGAGATTGACACTCAGATATGTTGTCATGAATCTTCTACAAATATAGACTGTTACCTCAATCCCTGAAAGTTAGTCTTCACCTCTTGGTACTGTTTTTACTATATAAACCCACCTGTCTCAGTGTGACACTTCCTCTTATATTATCTTATGTTCAAAGAATAGTTGGCAAGATACAAAAGTAAAATTTGACAAATTCACAATAATAATGGAATACATTAATACATCAGTTGCATGGGGATAGAAGAAATAGCTAGAAAACCAGTTTTCTAGTGAATAACTCCACAAACAAAAATAAAATTCTAATGTATTTAAAATATTTTTCTCAAAATTGTTCATTTGTTGCCAAAAAGTTAATCCTTGTTTAACTTCAAATAATTTATATATAAATTAAAGAAAGTTTTTCAACTACTGTGAGCCTAAATTAGTTACTGAGAAAAAGTTAACCAGAGAACTGCAAAACATTAAATTCTTGGTCAGTCAAATAAAATATAACAACAGATACCAGGAAATATTTTGACCTTTGTGAAACTAAAATATTCAACAAATTGAAATTTGCTTGAAAGAAACTGTGCAGTTCTACTGAATTTATTAAAAAATACAAACACTGAAAATTGTTGTTAAAAATTTCCTTCTGTAAAAGTGTAAAGAAATCATAGCATTCAAATTGATAAAAGAAGAGAGAAAATAGTAAAAATAAAAGCAGAAAGCAACAAAGCAGAAGAAAATCGAATAAAGAAGATAATACAAAAAACTTAGATTTGAAAGATGTTTAAATTTAGTGGTCTAATAAAAAATATAGGTGAAGATAGGGAGTTCCAGAGAACAAAATAAATCTTCCTATATCAGAAATTAAATATCACATCATTTGTTATGAAAATATGATGTAAAACTATTAGGAGCAACTTTAATAGTATTCTCTATTAGGTGACATGGAAAAGTTATTTGAGTAACCAAACTTAAAAAATGAATCAATATGAGTGAACAAGCAAAATATCTTTGTAACTTTGTATCTTTGTAATATCTTTGTTTTAAAAGTTTACTTTAAAACATATTTCCCCAACTAATCAAGATTTGTCTAGCCTTGCCAATCTTGAATATCTTTCTCAAGAAGTCCAAAATAAAAAAGAAAAACAAAAAGAAGAGGATGTATTTCCCAACAGATTTTAATGTTTGAAAAATCTTTATAGTCCTACTCAAAAACTACTTATACTTACAAAAACTACATCCTGTTACATGAATTTAGATATAAAATATCCAAGCAAATTATTACTAAATTGAATCCTATTTGATATAAATAGAATAATACATCACAGCCAGTTTAGTTTACTCAAGTGTTGCAATAGTGATTTAGCACTAGAATATCAATGTAATTTAGCTTATTAAAAGTAAGTGAAGAGAAAAATCATGCAATAATTTAAAAAAACTAATTAATTATTTCAGAAAATTCAACACAAATTTTCAATTACATAAACCAGTACTTGACAAATAAAAAAATGTTAACTGGGAATATAATGAGGCTTCTCTTATGTGATAAACATTATCCACAGGAAAATTTACAATAATATATTTTATATGGGAATGCTTAAACAGTAGGATTGAGGTGACTAAAAGATATAAACTATGAACATTTTCATTACCCATTCAACTGGTAGTCTTAAATAGTGAATTAAATAAAAACAAAAGCAGAGTAGATACAAAAATGAGAAGGAAAAAAAAATCTCTGGATATTATTTCTATATGATATTATTGTATATTGATAATCCAAGATTTGTAGGCAGCTATTATAATTAATAAGTAACTTTAGAATATGATTAACATAAGGTATATTAGTCATTTTCTGTTCCTGGGGCCAAAACACTGTTACTTCAATTTACAGGAGGAAAAGTATATTTTGGTTCACAGTTGAATAGGGTTCACTCCACAATTAACAGGCACAAAGGCAAGAATGGCATGGTGGAAGGACATGGCAGAGGAAAACTGCTCACCCAATGGCAGCCAGGCAGCAGAAACTGAAAAGTCAAACCAGAGAAAAAGACACACCCTCTGAAGGTATGCCCTCAGTGACACACCTCTTCAACAAAGCTCACCTCTGAACATATGAGAATATGGAGGATATTTTCAATCTAAACCATAACATTCTTTCCATATTCCCTAAAAGACTCATGTTCATCTCTTTATGTAAAATGTATTTAATGCATATATGAAAATTGCCAAAGTCTTAACTGGTATAGCATTGTTGGAAAGCCCAAGCCTAAAGTCCTCCTTGAGACTCAAGGCAAACTATTATTTGTAAATCCTTATAAAACAAAACAAGCAAGAAAAGTAAAATATTTCCAACATAAAATAATAGAGGGTAAACATTCCTATTCCAAAAGGGAAGAAAGTGGATTAAAAAGAATAAGATCAAAGTGAGACTGAATCCTAGCAGGATAAACATTAAATTCTGCATCTGTATGTCTAGAACTCAGGCCAAGTTGTGGTAGGATGTGAACTCTAAAGAACTTGGGCAGCCCTACCCATATGTCCTTGCTGGTTGCAGCCAATATGCCCTCCTTTGCACAGACTGCACCTTGCTTGTGGTTTTCCTTGGCAGATATTCCATATTTCTGGGTTCTCCAAAATCTTTGGGCTTCAACAAACCTTCAGCTTTACTCTTAAAGCTTCATGCATTGCCCACACAAGGGGACACTGTCTGCCTTTGAAATCTGGATGGAAGTCTCATAACTCTTAATTTTTATATTTTGCATGATGGAAAAACCAGCACCATGTAGATAACACCAAGATCTGCTGCCACCTCACTCAAGGCTTGTTCTCTTGGACCATGGTTACAGCCATCTCTGAGTGCCTGATTACCTGAGGGAAAGCATGCATTTCTCACCCTATGAACGGGTGCTTTGGTATTCTTCTCAAAGCAGTCTTTCCAAGTGTTTATTCTTTTACACACTTGAGGCTGCCATGGTGATGTCTGGCTATTTTCTGTGATACCTGCCAGTTGTCTTTCCTATTGTCTTCATGCCATGTACTTGGCTTTTTTTTAGTGACATTAATCTCTTCAGCACCCTACTTTTGCCCCAGCTTTACATGTGTTTCCTTTTGGGACAAAATTTAAGTTTTTCAAATATTTCTGGTCTGCTTCATGCTCCTGATTTTCACTAAAGTCTGGCCAAAAGCAGCCAGATTAATTGTTCTACCATCCTTAATCTCAATTTCTAGCATATGCTGAGAACATGGGGAAAATGTAGACAATTTTTCTGTGAGAGTGTAAGACAGATGGTTTGTAGTGTAAATTCCAAAGGAATCTTTGTTCCATCTAAAACCTTCTGAGCCTGGCTTTTAATGTTCACATTCCTATCATTATTATGGTTCTCTGAGCTCTGACTAGAATTGTACAGCAAACTCTGCTTACAGATTTCACAGATTTCTCTAGCTTGTGTCTCCATACCTTTCCATACATCTCTCACAGACTAGTTCCAAAAGCTTCTAAACCACAAGATCAGTTTCTCTTCTCTGGTACCAATTTTTTTATTAGTTACTTTTTCATTTCAGAGACAAAATACCTAACAACTATGATTTAAAGAAGGAGGAGTTTATTTTGCTCACAATTTCAGAAGGTTCAGTCTACTGTTGACTAGTCCCAGGACAGCAATGGCATGGGGGAAAAGGCATGGCAGAGGAAAGTTCTTCATCCACTAACATCCAGATGCGGGAAGCCCAGAGTGAAGGAAGTAGTCAGGAAAGAAGATGCCTCCTCCAAAGGTATGCCCCAAATGACACACCTCTTCCAACCAGGCCCCACCTCTAAACACATGAGACATTTTGGGAACATTTTATATCTAAATCACATCATAAAGAAAAGTAAAGTATATTTTAAAATATGCACTTTAAATTCATTCTAAAGAAAGCAATGTATAATCCTTTGACTATTACAGAACTTCCAGGCATGAAGTCTAGCATGATTAATAGATGGTTGAGGACCAGATAATGAAACTAACCATACAACAACACTGTAGGCCTAATTAACATTTGTTGAGAAGGTAGAAGCAGTAGGCAGTGCTTGGTTTCTTTTTTCCTATTGTACTCCTAGGAAACTAATCAAAGATTCATATAGGCTGAACATAAGGCTTTAAGAGACTGGCCTCTTTCTTCAGGCTATAGATTTTATACCCTGAATGAATAGAAAAATGCTAAGCTAGCCAGGGATTTAGCTCAGTGTTTCCGGTGCCTGCTGCGCAAGCACAAGGTCCCGAGTTTGATTCCTGGTACAAAAAAAAAAAATACTAAGCTCGATGAGGACACAATTACAGACATTGTAGGATCTTGGCTGCACCTCCGCTTGGTCAATTTGACAAACGCTGAATAAGAAAGAACCATCTTGGTACCTGTCATAAACAGGATTTGGAATTGACCATTGTAGTATTCTGGCCTTTGGGAATTCATAATTGGAGGAAGGCCAGACCTCGTCTATTGTGATTAAGGGACTGACATCCAGGTCTTGTGGCTGCTTCTATACTATATAGTAAACTTTTTTTCCTCTGCAGTAGATAAGCCTGTTGATTTAAGCTCTCGACGGTGACTATGCTTTAGAAAACAGTTGTGATTTTGTAACTGTCTCATATTAAAGGAATACAAAATGAATATGTTACATTTTACTTCCAGGATATCCTTTAAAGTGTTTCTCAATATATCATAGGAATGTTGAACATCTTGAAATTTTGAGAAGCATTCAGTTAGGTGTGTCAGTATATGTAAGATTTTGAGGCTTTGAATTGTAGAGTCAATCTCTCATATCTGGGATGAAAGAGAGTAAAAGTGGAACCCTGCCATTTTACAGAAAGGGTCTAGGATATTAGGCTGAAAACTAGAAAAGGGACTCAGGAATAAAGAATATAATGATACTTCAGTACTTATCATTCTGGGAGGTACAGCAAGTACCAAAAATGATTAATATAAAATTATTTTGGCTGGAAAGTGTAACAAGTCACCAAAGCAAACTACAATGACATACCATAGCCTACCTATTCAGTAAAAAACAAATGATGTATACTAGAACTAAAATTTTATGTCAAAATATGTTGAGAAGAAAGATGAAGAGTTTTAAAGCAGTCAAGCACCACCGTAAAACTGTAGGTCAAAATTTATTTCTTGAGAAACCATTCAATCATTAGTATCTTAGGCTTTAAAATGGTAGCCAGATTATTTTATTAGAAATGAAATACTTTCTTGGAATAGAATTTAAATGTTATTTGGGCAGCTGAAACAGGAAGATCTCTAGAGCCCAGCAGTTCCAGAGCAAACTGGACAACATTATGAGATAACTTGTCTTTAAAAAGTCTTAGTCCATTTGAGTACCTGAATATATATAAATTCCATATTTAAGTTACAGGAAAAGTTCAGTTTAAAGAAGGAGACCAAACTCTCATTAAAAACACAAAGATGGCATGACTAGTATGAACTTTGAATCACTATGCCTTCAGGCTATGCCTATCTAGATTATGCCACATAAATAAAGCCTGAACTAATCAGCTTAATAAATTCAAAGATGATTAGTGAATAAGAATTTGTTTAACTCTATTATTTAATCAAGTATTTAAAATTGTCTATATACATGAATACATATCTTTAGTGAGATAAATTATGTAAATATTTTCTGGGCTACTTTAATTACGTATTTAATTTATAATAACTATGTGATAACATCAAATGTCTGAAATGGCATGATGTTATATTCTTTTTATTTAAGTATTAAGTGAAAGTAAATACATAAACACAAGGCCAATATTTTTAGTTTTCATTGAATATAGATGAACATCCATTGATAAAGATGTATTTCCCATCAAAAATTTACTGCCATTTTTTTGTTTTACATAGGTGATGTTTGTATAATCAAGTCACCATCAAATTATAACTTTAGGTCACAAAAATATTCTTACTGTTACTGTTGATGGTTTGTTTTTTGTTTTGTTTTGTTTTTCACTTTGGAGCTTTATTTGAAAACCAGCATAGACATTTTTATCATCACCCAGAGGACACTTACAAACAAGTGGCTAAGCAATGAGTACAGCATTGATGTTAAAATATTGATATGGCTGTCCTTTTCAGGAGAGTATATAATATTGACTTAAAAGAGAGCACTGTAATTATTGATTTTTCTCCAAGGAGAAGTATTTAAACTTGTGACATTCTTTGTTTCATCTACAAATACTTAAAAGTCTGAATTGTGCAATTTATAGCTTGAAAAAAAAATGGAAAAAATCAACACATAATAATAAGTGCAACTTTTTTGTTATTGTCACTAAGATGTGTCTTTCTTGCAGCTCGCAAGGCTCTTCAATATCATTAGTTTGAGCTGCTGATTCTGTTGGTTTTTTGCCAATCATTATTTTATTTTATTTGGCAAAACTCTATGACAATTTTATTGCAGGCTGAAAGCAGAATTGATCTGAGCCCTAGTTTATTCAGTCTATCTTTCCACAGGTTACAGATATTTCCCATTAGTAGGAGCATTGAAGAGAAATAAAATCTTAGCTCAGTCCAAAACTCTGTTCCCTGTAGTGATTTCTCTTATGTAATACTTCAGAGTGTGCTATACATTAAAAATAAAAATAATCTATTTAGATTAAAATTTTTATTAAATATCTAATTCTTTACCTCAAAATGATTTTAAATTTCCTTATGCCCTTTCAACTTGTATGTTTAACAACTAACCAAATGGAATGCATTTGATTAGCTAGTGGAATAATCTATGTAAGTTCAAAGCCCAGTTCTTTTTCTTCCTCTTTTATTATAAGAAATAGAATTATAAGAAATTAAATGACTGCTTACACTGTTCCAGGTACTGTATTAGTAATTGATAATCTGTATACATAATATCACAGATTAATGAGTTACTTATGTACCACTTCTATATGTGATAAAGACTTTAGTAGAGACCTGAATAAGTGAGACAGCAGCACTTTAAAGCATGTGACCAAGAACAAGAGTGCAAGGAACAGTTTCCTAAGGGGAGTGGTGGTGGCTCCACAGATGCAAATCACATAAACTAGGAGTCAATCAGAGGAAGACCAATGTTCAGATTTGAGGGCTGAAGTAATAAGTTGAGTGGAACCCTTAGGCATGGAAAAGCAAATATGTTTCATTAAGAAATTATTTGGTGTAATAATCCTTAAAATACTTGTGTGTATGTCTTTGAGTTAAATTAATAATGACAACAATACAATGAACAAATAAGATTAAAGAGATATTAAGTAATAAAACTGATATAATTTGGTGATTGGAGATAGGTATTAGTCAGAACTAATGAGTAACTGGGAAGATGTAGTGTCATTCTTGAACATGGAAAGAAATTACAATGTGAGAAAGAAAATAATGTAATCAGTTTAGAAACACATAGGTGGTATCATTTTATAATTAGCATCTCGGGCAAGAAATCTGAGCAGGACATACAAGCTGAAAAGAGTTGTAAGCAATTATTTGCATATGATTTTTATATAAACAACAAGTTAGTGATGAATAGTGAGTAATTGGAACAAATATAAGGGGATACATATAGAAAATGGTGATGTGACATGGCTAGGATATGAAAAAGGATGGCTTCCATGCAAAATTCCAGAAAGAAAAGCAGGAATGGTAACTACTAGAAAAAATGAGAGGAAATTGAGTTTTGAGAAGAAAGTATATGTATAATTATGCAAGGAATTTATTAAGTAGCTTTTCAGGATCAGAGGAGGAAAAATCAACAATGGCTGTCTTCACAGTGGAGAGTTGAAAGATCCAGTAGCTATTCAGCCAGAGAATATGGAATGGAAAGAACCAGAAGAACTGAGAATTTAATTCCAGTTCAGTCCCCAAGGCCTGGGTACTCACTGTACAGTTGCTGACACAAGTCTCCATTGGAAGGGTGAAGGAACTGGACACAGATGCCCAAATATGATGGTGAAGACTGGGGCTCTTCCAAAGTGGGAAAACTTCCACACTTTCTCTTTTTTCCATCCAGGCTGCAAGCTTTTTGACTGGTGCCACATACATCTGAGGTGAGTTTTCTTTCTGCACTTTGCTGGCCTACATGTTAATCATTCACAGATGCACCTTGAGCTGTGTTTCCTAATCTGCAGTTCACATATCACAATTAATGATCACAGACAGGGTTTCACTAAGTGATCCAGGCTGGCCTCAAATTTTGATCTTCCTATCTCAGTCTCTAGGGTAGAGCATCGCAATAATTGGTGTGGACCACCACATCAAGTTCCACACTCTTTTATAAAGGCGTAAATGGAAGGGGTGGTTACCATAGCTTAGAAAGAGGCCATCTGAGAGTCTGGGTCTCTTTCTTCCCTTTCCTGCTCCAAGTCTTCTGCTCACATGCTCCAGTAACTTAATTCAATTTGAAGTCAAAGAATAAGACACAAGTCAATATGTTTTATTTTCTTCTAGTACACACAAGGATGGAAAGATGAGTGTCAACTTCTGAGGTACAATCAAAGTACAACACAGGTATGATGCAAAATGCCACAGGTAAAGGACAAATAATATCAGAAAACACCTCCAAAAATCAGTTGCTCAGTGATCATTGGTAACCTTGATTAATAAATGGTTTCAAGAAAATGTTTTTTGAGTGAATGCAACTGCAGTGAACTAAAAATTGGGAAAAGAATATTGTGTTTAGCAAAATTCAGAAAAGTCCATTCAACAAATAAAGAAGGCATGAATAAATACAAAAATATCAAGGGAAACTGACAAGTGGAAGCAAAAATGAAGAACACTTTCCTTTACCATTATTATCTAAAGGTGCTTATAGTCAAGGAAATAGAATACTTTCAGCAGAGAATGACAAAAGGTAATAAGAGTTTTCCTGTTTGATTTTTTTCTGTTTCCTTGAGGTTAAAGCATTGTAACAACAGAATTGAGGGTTCAAATTAAAAGGAAGTAGCCAAAACTATTCTGGTTCTCAATAAAGTAAAATGTCAGCAAACTCAACCGAGTAAATCTTTTGCAGTTTTTCAGGTTTTTTAATGATTATCATTGTTATTTCTTTACATTGGCCTTAAATTATGCATTATAAGCAGCAAGGATAAAATTACTAACAATAATTTATAAATGTACTATCCTTACACTGGCATAGCTACAGTTTTGATAGAATATAGAATGATATCAAAATGTAGCAACCTTTCAACAATTGGTATAGAAGTAATTATAAATTCACTTGAATAATGTGTTAAGCAATATGCTTCATGTTGTTTATAAATAACTGTCTACAGAAATAATACTTTATAACCAAAAATTAACAAAATTACATATTGTAAAACTCTCATTTTTTCAATAGAAAAATGAAACCTTAATTTCTGACTTGTATGATATATATCTACTCAAACATTTCTTAATTAAATAAGAAATTATACCCTTCTGACAAAATGAGTTAGCATTCTTATGAAAATACTATATTTCTTGTAATGCAAGTATTTTCATGTGCTTCTGGTTAAAATGAATTTTAGTAATTAAAGTGATAGCTCTATAATTTAATTCAGAAAATATGCAAAATGTAAATAATTAAAGAAAAAATATATAATCAGGCCTATGAAAAATGCCCATGTTTGACAGAAAACACAAAACAGTGCTGTGATTGATATGCTAGGAAATTCCCAAGCATTTTATTAATCAATCATATACTTCATTATGTATATTAAATATCAAAGAAATGGAGACAAGTTCAATCTTTATTTCTACATGATTTTTAGATATCTTAATTCAATTCTATATATATAATTTGTAATTAATTAAGACTGTATAAATTGCATTGTTCAAGATGATACAAGTATATCCTCTTTACACATATAAGTAGAATGATACTGAGCTTAATATATGTCCTGTTTCAATTGATTACTGGTAGTAAGGATTTTTTGATTGCTCCTTATTCCCAGTTCTGTTTCTCCAGATCGGTATTAACATCTATCCAGAGTCATTTCACCTGCCTGAAAATCAAAAGATTTTTTTTCTGATCTTATATATCTTTGCTACTAAAAACCATAAAATAAATAAACTTAAGCATGAGTCTAAATAATGTTAAATTGCACAAAAATGTTAGTAGTGAGACTTACATAAAGAACTTCTGAAATTCCCTTTTATGTTATGTTCTTTTAGGATCTATAACTCAGTTCTAGGTAAAGCAATCATTGTAGCAGATTTCACATGGAAGAAGTTCATTTCTAGAATAAAGAATGATCAAATATAATATTTCTTTGATCTATTTAATAGTAAATGATAATCCAGAGAATCATATTTAGTTGGAACAGTTATGAAGAATTTTTTCTGTATTATTAGTAAATCAGTAACTTGTCAGACCCTGAATTTGAATATGCTTAGTAAATAGGAAGCAAACAACAACAAAACAAAAAACAAAATAAAACAAAAAAACAGTAAGTTCCATAAGTGAGGTTAATATTGGAAAATATTAACTGATTTGTATCTTTTTCTTCAAAAGTGTATAAAAAGAGAGAAATGAATACATTCTTAGGTTCAAAATCTAGATAAAAAAAAAGCTGAAAAGTTGAAGAATGAGATTGAAACATTCTTGTTTTTCTTATCAAAAATGTTTATAGCAACATATATAACAAGACTTTTCAATGTAGTCCCCAAATGAATCAAAATCAATATTTTTGCATGTATTTTTGATTAAGTTGACATTATTCTATTTTGAAAGAAATTTGAAAATATTAAAAACCTATTGTGGACTATTTTTACCTCTATAGTGTATATTAAATCCCAAGCCTAAAAAAGAACTTGAGTTTATCCACAGGAACTTAACCAACCAATTTCCTTGCGGGATATCTAAGAACCTCATTATCACCACAGAACCCTAAAATACAATGATGAAATACAAATTGCTGGACATTCCAGAAGCTGAATGTAAAAAGCAAACAAACAAAACCAAAAGATAACAAAAACAGAGAATGATGATTAAGCTCTGATATGCATTTGTACCAACTCTTCAGGATTAATGTATTCTTTATGCATCACAAATGCGCACTAATAAAAAAATTTAACAGAGAAAAGTAAAACAGTACACAATAAAGAACACAAAAAAATTTCCTAGTCAAAATTCTAAAAATGGAATAAATAGAACATTAGTAAAGAAAAAATATATATTAATTAATTGGAATATTACCACACTCCAGATATTTGTTTATTTAGGACTATAAAACATGCAAATAAGAAAATATGGTCCAAAATGCAATACTAAATCTTGAATGTTAAAACAAAAATAGGAATTAATATAGGAGATTTGTACATAATTCACTGCCACTTTACAAAAGGAAAAATTAGAAAAAAACAAAACATAGTCAAAATGTATAATTGTAAAATATGATGGAATAGAAACATGAAATGCTCTGAGAGCTACTTTGTTATTCACCATCTGGATCCATTTTGTGCTGATATAATAGAACACATCAGAATGGTAGTTGTAAAGAAAATAAATACCTTGTAGTTGTGAAGATTGAAAAGTTCAATATCATGATGCCAGCCTGGGCAAACATCGCTGCAAAGCAGAAAGTGAGAATTCAAGAGAACAAGAGCACACCCAAAGTAAGTTTTAAAATAAACTCACTCTCAGGATAACAAACCCACACCCATGATAAGGACATGAAGCTATTCATGAGGCCAGAGCCTCCAAGACCTAATAAACACAGGATGTCCTCTGCTGCATTGAGGATTAAGTTGCCAACACATGAACACTGGGGGATACATTTAAGACTCAGAAATTATAAGATTTCTAATTGCATATTGAAAAAATAAATTGATTCCATAAGAATCATAAGTTAATTGTGAGATATACAGCAAATAAAGCAGTTAGTAAATATTTAGCAAATAAATTGCAGTAGTTAACTAGTATAGTGAACAAGATTGGTAAATCTGGACAAAAAATGACAATGTAGACAAAAGATTTAAAAACCTACAGCTCAGTGATTAACAAGCATAATATTCAGAATAAGCAAAAATTTCATATGTTATACGAACTAGATAATAAAACAAAATAATTTTTTTAAATTTTAAGAATGAGCTTTACATTTAAAAAAAGAAATGCTGAATATCAATGAATATGTGAATAAATGTAACTCTCATCAATAGAAAAAATGTTGTAAGACAAAAATAAGAATCCATTTCAGACTGAACCACCTTGTCAGTATTAAAATTTCTGACTATCCACCCTTAAATTGTATGTAATAAATACATAATTAAATACTAAATTAAAATATTAAAATATAAATGTATAAATATGTGAATTTCAAACTTGAAGTGCGTGTGTATTTGCAAAAATATATATGTTGCTCTTTATAGTAATTTAAGACTCTTTTTCTTTCTTTTTTAGTAAACAATGTTACTGAAACACTTGAATATTTTACATTGAATATTTCCAGGTATGCAGATTCCAATGTCAGGCCAACATTACTTCTTGTAGTAATTAGTCAATTTATCCAGATGAAAACACATCAATAGACATATTGATGGAGGTGGTGAAGGAGAGAAATTGACCAAAAAAGTAGGAATGGGCTTTACTTCCATCATCAGAAAAATAGTCCACAGAATGGATTTTTAAAGAATTTAATCATATGTATATAGTTTTCTAATTTCACCTAGAGATCTAAGCCAGACATTTTAAATTATAACTTTATTTTTATACTACTTATCTTTTCTCACTAATTTAACAGAGAAAAAAGATAAGTTCTAGTATTTTCTTAATTAGAGTTATGTTTTAGTTTATTTGAAATAAGAATTTGAAATACATAAAGAAGAAAGCAAAGGAGCTATAACTATTTTAAATTAGATAAAAGCAATAAATGGTAACTAGAGACAGTTTCAGTCTCCTTTTTTAAGCTCTTGAATACGTATTCATTCTTGTCTTGCTCTTCATTGAAACCATTAACATATTTTAAATTCACTATACATACTGATATTTGTAAGGAACAAAAATCACTGAGTGATATCTCATTATGAGATTTTTGAATTATGTGCTATCTTAATTAAAAATATGCTTGTGTGGATTATCATTTATCTCATTTTGCATGTTTTAATGCATTCTAAAACTTTATAAGAATTACCATAATCTTTAGAGACTTCATTAAATTCCTTTTCACATAATTCTTGCTTTTCTCTCTTGAGATACACCTAAAAGGAATTTATTCTTTAACAGACATGTTTTCTGAAGATATTTAAAGTAATAACTTGTACTTACAGTTACAAACTTACTGAACACATTATTATAAATTTTCAGTAAAAACAAAAAAACATAAAAAACTATCGGGAAAAAATAGAACAAATTTTAAAATTGTACATCAAACCTTAAATTTGATTTCTATTTTATGCATGAATTGAAATTCACATACAAGCCTTGGAACTATATAATCATATGATCACTCAGTGGGGGAATATTCACAAAAGTTTATCTTTCTTTATTACAAATAAATTGCCTTGTACTCTTTGTAAATGAACAAGAATGCATGTACTAGATCTGTAATGAGAACAAATGACTTTCCAAAAGAAACTAGTAAAGTTTAAAATGTATGTAAAACAATTCAGTTTATTTTATATGTAAAATAAAATCATAGTTACTCCTATTTTTGTGACATTATATTTCATTTTTTTCTTAAATTTCTATACATTTTTATTAACAAAAGTAAGCAAATCAATGCTATACACCATTTTTATTTTGGTTAGTTACATTTGCTTTAGTTTCATTTATTTTCCTTCAGATACTATGATTTCATCCTTCTTTATGATCGAATAATATTCCATTGTGTATGCCACATTTTCTTTTATCCATTAATCTGTTGATAAAAACCTAGGTTTATTTCAATAGCTTAGACATTGTGAATTCTGTTGCAATAAACATTGATATGAAGACATTTCTATAGAATACTGACTTTTTATTCTTTTGGGAATATACCAAGTAGTAGTGTATCTGGGTCAAATGCTAGCACTATTTTTAATTTTTGTAAGAATAGTCATGGTGATTTTCATAGTACTGCATTAGTTTACCTTCCTAATATTGTGGATGAATTTCTTTTACCTCACATCTACATCAAAAGTATTTCTTTTCTACTGATTGATAGCCATTCTGAGTGGCTTGGTGTAAAATGTTCATATATTCTAAATGTGCATTTCGTTGATGGCTAAAGATGTTGAATGTGTTTTTCCTGTACTACTTACTGGCTATTTGTATTGCCCTTGAGAAATGTGTGTTAATTTCCTCACTTTTTTTAAAATTTATTTTTATTTAAAAAATTTATTAAGGATATTAGTTATATTGACTAGTGACTTTTTGCATATTCATATGTCCATATAACATATTTGATATCAAATTCTTTTTACATACTATATTTGGATTTCTGAAAGAATATGGTCTATAGTATCTATAGAATTAGGGAAAATTTCAATAAGAGCACCTGAGACTTATCCATTCACATTAATTTTATGGAAGATACCAGAATTTCCACATTAATTTATAATGTGAACAGAGGAAAAATCTTTGGGAAAGAAAATTATAAAAGACAAAAAGGAAAATTTCTGAAAATAGCCCCTGATTCTTCCATAAATAAAGTCTCCTTAGGAGATAAAAATTTGGAGAAATATAAATTAATTTACTCACTTATAATCCATCTGTTTATGTACCTATTTAATAATTCTTTCATCCATCCTTGCATCTATTATACAATTTTTGGAGCATAAATTGAATATAGCAGGAAAAAAACTAATTTCTCTCACATAATTTCTGCCTGAAGAATGATTATACAGGTAAAAAGAAACATTTTATATACAATAATCTCATGGGAAAAATGGGATTGATGAGCATTGAGTAAACAAAATCTTAATATTGGAAATACAGAAAAGCTTCTCATAAGAAACAGAATGTAAGATGAGAATTAAAGAATTGCCAGAATAAAAGTAGTTAACCTAATGAGGAAACTGACCCAGAGAAAAGAAACATGTTTTTTCCACAGAAAAAGACATGAGCATGGTAAACAAGAAGGCATATTTTTTCTCCTTTTATTCCCTCTCCTTTAAGCATTTTTACTTTATGTTGTCTTTCCAAGAACAAAGACATTAATCTGTGCTACATGATTAGTTTGTTTTCTATGCATCAATATTATATTGAAAAGGAATCAGTATACTTATTAAAGATTTAGTTCTAACCTCATTTAGATGTGGAAAATTAATTAAGGAATACGTAAATCCTGATATCAATGTAGTTCAAGTGTTAGATGGACACATGAGAACAGAAATCAATAATAGTTAACAATTATGTATATACAGGACTTCATATAATATACTAGCTAATAGCTACACAAAGAAATAATTTATACCTATAAGAAATGCATATTTTAAAATTATGATGCTGCTATTATAAAGACAAGCTATATACTGATTTAGATGAAATATATATATAGAT
>NW_004624736.1:35180809-35231434 GCF_000247695.1 Heterocephalus glaber | reverse complement strand
AAGGGGGACTGGGGATGTAACTAAGTGAAGAGATCTGGGGTTCAATTCAGCACCACAAAAATACCCTCACAGAAATTAATTAAATAAAGCTAAAATGGATAACAAACTAAATATAAAATGAAAAACTATAAGTATCCTTGAAGATAACAAGAAGATATATAGATCATCTTGTGTTTGGCAACTATTTTTAAAATATTACACCAAAAGCACAATCAGTGAAGAAAAGAATTAATAATTTGGACTTTATCAAATTTTTAAAAATATGCACTGAGTCAAGAGAACAGAAGAAACACACATAGACCATGGCACATTTGTAAAAGACATCTCATAAAAGATTGTTATGCAAAATAGTAAGGAATTTTTAAAAGTCAAACATAACAAAACAGAAAAGCTGATAAAAAAAAATAGAAGACCAGTAAATACCTTACCAAAATACATACATATAATACATAAGTCTATGAAAAGAGGCTTCATCTATCTATCCTCAAGCAAATGTAAATTAACACATAAAGAAAATGACACAACACAACCATTCGAACCTTCTAAATCCAGAAAACTAATATCAAATCCTGGTGTGGATGTGGAACATAAGAAATTCTTATTCATTCATTTTGCAATGCTAAATGGCATGCCAACATTTGGATCGAATTTGTGAGTTTCTTATAACACTGGTATATATACATAGCATTAGCATAAGATCTAGCAATAATCTTGTTATTTTCCCAAATGAGTTGAAAGTTTATTTCTGTACAAAAGGATGTATATAGCTGCTTTATTCATAACTGCCAAAACTTGAGAAAAATTCTTCCATTACATGAATGGGGAAACTATGGTACATCCAGACAATGGAATAGCACTCATTGCTAAATCAAAATGAACTATTAAACAATTGTAGATGTGAGGGAAACTTAAATCTACATTACTAGTAAAAGAAGTCAGTCTGAAAGTATGTGCTTTAATGTTATAACAATGTGATATTTTTAAAAAGGCAAAACTATGGAGATAATAAAAAAGATCCATGACTTCCTTTTCCTGGAAGGACTGGGATATGATTGAGCAAATCATGTAGGATATGTAAGGTCGTGAAACTATTCTGTATGTGTCTAAATCACTTTCCCATCACTAGTACAAAATAGTTGCCACCCAAAACTTACAGGAGCAGAGGTTTATTTTGACTCACACTTTCAGAGAGTTTAGTGTAAGCTTGGCTGGTTTCAAAGGAGAAAAGATGACAGAGGAAAGCTTCTCATACCATGGCATCCAGGATACAGAGGAAGAATGGAGGACCCAAGGATAGGAATACACCCTTCCACATCGCATTCGCATTTACACACATCTTCTGAAAAGTATTCACCTCATAACTGCACATTCAGCTGTGAACTGTTAATGGGTTAATCCACTGAATAGTGTAGCAGCTCCATAATGCAAACACCTTCCAAAAGCCCCACTTATGAACAGTTGAGCATTTTAGGGACATTTTCAATTTAAATCATAACAGTATGATAATGTAATGGCACATTAGCATTATGGATTTCTCTGAATCTATAGCATATAAGAGTGAAGGTTATGCAATTGGTTGTTTGCAAATGATAAAAATGTGTAAGTTTAGGTTCATTGATTATAACAAATGCACTACTGATGTGGGAAATGTTGACAATGGGAAATTTTTGCTTGTGTGGGTGCCAGGAGTTTATATGGAATCTCTGTACCTTTCTCTTAATTTTGCTGTGAACCTAAAGTCGTTCAAAAAATAAAAAATTCAGAAAGGCAATGTGATTGAATTTCTGTGTTTAAATATCTTATTATATCATTTAAAAAGGAAAATAATAATTATCCTTTATAATTTGCAGCTGACATATGTCTCATTCTGTAAAATTAAGTGTAATAAAGTTGACAAATGCACTATTAATAATGTGTAAGTCATTTCTATGTACTCTCTTTCAAAAATACTCTTAAAACAGTTTCCTAAGAAAATAAGAATAAACCCTCTCCAGTGTCATAAATAAATATTAGAAATATTATTCAAAGTATAAAATGTCTTTTACAAAGGAGTACACATTACTTGAATAAATTTATATAACATTCTAGAATAGACAAAATTAATCTGTGGTAGAAAATGAAAGCAGAACACTTTTTCTTAGAGTAGAAAATTATACCAATTGGCATGAATATTTTGGTTGTTATAATAATGTTCTAAATATAGACAACAATTCTTGTTATACAGGTATACATACAGATAGTCTTAAAATGTAAATTTAAAATCTGTGTATTTCATTACAAATTTTACAATATTTAAAAGTTATACAAATATTAAGTGGCAGTTGATGATTTGCATAAACATATTACTGTTCATATATAGCTGGTGGACTTAAATATATTCACCATAAAATTCTTTCAAATTTCATGTACACTTGAAAATTTTCATAATAAAAAATTGAGAAAAGAGTAACTAAATTAGGGAATTTAAAATAAACTTTCATTCATTTCCCTTTTAAGTGATTTAAATTTTTATACTGGGTTAACTTTACTTTTGTAATTTTTGGTTAAGATGTAGGACCAGTTCCGTCTGAATGTGCCAAATCATCAGTACTTCAAAGATAGAATGAACAGATGTCTACTCTAAGTGATGTATACAATTTTTTAAATAAAATATTTTATCCTGGATAAATAAGATTCTTGTTTGCTCAAGTATAAAGTTAATTTTAAATGCAAAATACTACAGAATCTTCACTAAATTTAGCAAGCAAGTCATTTAGAGGACATCGAATACCCTTGTGGTTCCTGAAGATTGTTTTATTACAAAAATGTGTTATCCATGAATTAAAGTTTCTTGAGTAGAATAATACCAGTGCTAACTCCTGGATAATATACAGCCAAGTATATAAAGGTGTCTACTGAGTATAAGCTAGTCAATTACAACTTCACTTTCTGTGATTTCTGTTACCCAGAGTAAAGCATGTTCTAAAAACATCAAATAAACAATTCCAGAAAAAATTATTTAAATTGAATCTTTTTAGAGTACTATAATGAAATATTTTGCCACTCTACTAAAGATTTAAATTATAAATCAAGATCACCCAAAGCAGAAATTATGATCACTCAAAGCACATACTCTTCTCTTAAAGGTCTACCAGAAGGTCAACAGTAGCTTGAAGCTACATCATAACACTGACACTCACCCCACCTCCTTGTACCATGGAGTCATGTATCAGCTCACAACATCACATGACAGAAGGGTGAGTACAATTCAATAAGATTTTTTTCAGAGAAAAAACAAATACATTAACTATTATTGCAATGCAATTGTTAATAAATGTTCTATTTTATTATTAATTATTAGTATTAATTTCTCTTGTGCCTAATTTTTAATTAAATTTTACAATAAATGTATATAGATAGGAAAAAACATTGTCAACATAAGCGTTTGGTACTATCCATGTTTTCAGGTGTCTAATGGGGTTCATGAAATGTATCCTTCATGGATCAGGGGAAGTACTTCATACCTACCTGATGTTTAAAAAAAGGGAATGAACAAGTTTCTGAATCAGAAAAACTCAAAAGTAAGTGTTTTGCTCTGCCAAAAGCAAATCTAAGTCTGAATATCATTGGGTCTACTTATCAGTCCAAGGATATCACTATCATTATTTTTGTAATACCAATAGTGCAATTAAGTTTCTTTCATTGTTAACTACTTAAGGAACTGAGTAGAATTGTCTCATTGTAATGCGTATAAAATATTTCATAGTTAGCTTCAGAAACATTGAATTATAATTAAATGAATAATTGTAAAGAAAAATTAGTTTTACAAAAATGATACAAACATTTAAATATGCTTCTCTGAGAGAAATTTATTTTCTTTGGACTTGGAAATTCAACAATTTACAGGTATCAATCAAAGAATTATACCACAGTAATCAGGTGGTCTAACCATGAATTTAAATGGCTTATGTTTTCAAAGGATAGTAAATCTACAAGTACAAGTAGTGTACTTGTCAAATCAGTTAAGTCTGAAAACTATCTTAAAGGTATATAAATTTAAACACTTAACTTATACTCTGAAGCATGTTTGAGTAATTTAAAGCAACTTACTTCAGAATGCTTTACTATAACCCTCAAAAATGAGAAAGCAAATTTAAATTTTTATTTATTGTCTTAAGAGTTTATAAATTCTATATTTTTTTTTCAAGAATTTAGAGTGCCATATTATAATAAAGAACATATCCAGACCACCATTATGGTCCTGTTACTCAGAGTGAGCCTTACTGTTTTAACACCTTGTGCTTCTTAGTGTCTTTGTCTATTTCTTTGTTTCTCTGTCTCTGTCACTATACCTGGATGTGTATATCTGCTTCAAAGAAAGGAAAATTTACTTTACAGATACATAGAAAAATATGAGTAAAGAAATAATAAATTCAATAGGCAGTTTACCTCAATTGAAATAAAACTAGTTCATGATAAATTATGTAGATGGCCAATGTGTGGGTAGTTTTCTGTTTGTTTTTAATCACAATAATTATTGTGGAGACAATTGTATGAACACTTATCTTCTTTCTTCTCATCACAACTTTCCAGTCTTCTTCTCTGAGGTCATAACATACAATGCAGTGATTTACATACATAGTATAACTGAGATATGAGCTATTTTAAGTAAGGCAAATCATTATATTGAAACACTTTTAAATATAAATAGAAACTTTGAAAAGCACTTTGAGATATCCAGAAAGATAGGTAGCATGTATCCTCTTGCTCTTTCCTGGCTTCACAAATGGAAAAACATGACAATATAGATTTTGTAGACATTAGTGCTTACTATCTAAAGATAGCTAGTGTATCAGTCATAGTAAAATCATAAAAAAAGAGATTTGTTTATTGGATATTCCATAAAAAATTTTTGTGTGGAAATTTTTATTTTATGGAAAAGTTTTATTCCATTTAAGTGTGTCAGTTTTTTATACACCAGCCTTCATTAAATTCTCCGATAACCACAACCATGTGAGAGTGATTTTGTGTGTTACTGTAAAGAATCATGAGAAATAATAGACTTGTTATTTTAGCCAACAATTTCCAGTGTGGTATATTATGTGGCAGAGAGTGTTAAAAATAGAAATAGGTACCTAGGGATGAAGTGCTGCTGCAACAAAAATAAAAACAAATACTGTAATGTATAACATTTGTTAAGGGAAAAAGTAGCAAGTAGAGGCTGAAAGGTCAGTAAAAAGAACTTTTAGCAGAACAGAGAATAATAGTCCAGGCATTGTTGCTGGAGACTGGGGAATAGTAACTTCAGATTGTAGCACTGAAAATATTAAAAATACTGTCAACTGAGCTAGCTTGAAAAACAGAAAATGAATGTGGGTTCTGACTAATAAGCTTTCCAGAATAACATGGAAAGTGTCAATTTAAATTTTTAACTGTGTGTGATAAGATAACATTTGAAATAAAGTAAAGAAGGAATTGTTTACTTAGGAAAGATAATTTATAATAATATTAAGTGTGTAGGACTTAGTAGAAAAATAGTGTTCCAATATTCAATGACTCTCAGAGCCAAACATTGTCAAAGTAAAAATCAGCCTAGAATTGTTCCATGATTGCAAAAAATATTTGAGTATGTTACAAAGTTTTAAGGCTTCAATTAATATACCATTATAAATAAACTAAAGTGCTTTTAAAAATTCCAAGAATGTTACAAATTATTCTATCATAATAAAGATAAAAAGAAATCTGTCATAAACATTTATAGACCCAGTCTTTGAGACATAGAAGTAAACCCCAAATAGATTCAGAGACAATCTAGAAAGTTTAAGGAAAATACTCAGATGACATTTGCATGAAAAAATGATTGAAGATGTTTAATATGATAACAAAAATTGAATTTTGTACCTTTAATTTTCTGTGGTTAGGCAGAAGGCAGACATGTCTTAGAAGTTATATTCCTTAATACTCCATAAAAAATGGACAGGATTAAAACTATTAAAGAAAGCAATATTGGTTACACAGTGGATGAACTGATTTTCTGAAACATTTTTCATTGTAGTTTAAGTGGGCACAACCACGAGAGAATGTCTCCCAATTTTATACAATATCAATCAAAAACATAATTATAATCCAATAAAGCCACTGTTAGTTACTTAATAGAAATGAAAATAATATCTATAGAAAAACAGGTTTTTTTGATACTGGGAATCAAACTCTGGACCTTGCACTTGCCAGGCAGGTGGTGGAACAACTGAGCTAAATCCCTGGCCACAGAAAAAGTTATTTAACTATTTGGTTCATAGCAGTCTTTGTCTCCACCAATGGGGCAATGGATATAAAACAAGATGAAATTACAAATACAAATGCTAACAAAATAAAAGAATAACTCCAAACACCTGTGGTATGCTTAAACAATGGAGTACTGCCAAATACAATATATGAACGATTGATAGACACAACAAGAGATGAGTCTTACAAGAATAATTAGTGAAAGAAGTCTACTATAAGAATAGATAATTTACAGTTTTGCTTATATGAATGATTACAATGGACAAAAGCAACTTTTTGTGGAAAGAATCAAAATACATGGTTATCTGTGCTTAAACATTGATGAGAAAGTGAAGGCACAAGAGAACATATTTTTTAAAAGAACATATTTTTTTCAGATGTTCTATGTGTTTGATATGTATTAACACTGTTTATATTGTAAATATATTACCCCATTTTGCACATATGGAAATAAATACAAGACAAATTAACTAACTTTTCCAGATAAAAGTTAGAAACAGGTAAAAATGAAAATCTAGATTTGTAGCCTTGCTACAAAGTCTTGTATCTCATTCACTGTATTATTTACCTCTGGACAGTCTTTCAAATATGTAAAATTACACATTAACATATATACATTTAAGGGAGACACATTTTATTAATTACATACATAAATGTTATATACTATTTACATTTTAAAATTAAATTTCTACTTAGCACATATCTTTGTGTAAGAGCTGTCAGACATAGACATAGATATATCAATACTTCTGACTCACAAAATTTAGAAATCTATAAAAATGTACATAAGCCAACATTTCACTTTTGAGTATTTCGGTTTTATTTAGGATGTATAAAAACACAGAGAACATTGCTCTTCCATCGGGATTAATAATATGTAGGATGGTAAATATACATAAATTGATACATAGTAAAAAGACTTTTCCTGCTACAAAGTTATTAAAGAGAAATGAACACAAGTAAATCTAAAATAAAAACAAACTAGATGTAGTAGTTAAGATAGACAACTGGAAAGTAATCTGATGAAAGTTACATAAAATGAGTCACAGATTTTAAACACACAAACAAACAAAAGTCATGTGGGATAATAACTGACAGAATAGACTATTTGTAACTGGATTGCCAGAAAAATAGTTGGAAAAAAAGGGAGGAACTAAAAAATATTTATGTGCACAAAATGACATTATTTGAAAACCCAGCAAAGACATCTATGCACAAACCCAAGAACTTCAGTGTACTGAAGCCAGAAAATTATGAAGAAAGTGCATACCTAGCTAACAGTATACATATTGGGGTTGGTACTGATGTCTGTTATTTTCTAAATAATGCCTTTACAAGAGGACTTGAAAAATGGACAAACTGATGGTTTGACTTATTGACATGTGATAGATCAAGTATAGTTAATGTTGAAGTTAAGCTATGAGTATATAAATATACAGTGTAATTTTCTCAACTTTTATTTGTATTTGAGACATTTTAATAAATTATTGGAAAATAGACAAAGCTAGTCAAACACACATTTCATAATATAGGACATCCCAGAGACCAAAGAACTTGAAAATGCACTCACCAATATTAATTATGAAAGAAATCCAAAGTAAAACAATGCAATACTTCTGCATTAAAATTAAAAGGGATAGAATTAAAACTACTAAAAATTTCAAATGCTGAAAAAAATGTTTCAGAACAGTAGCTATTTTATATTTCTGCTTGAAATGTAAATGAAGGAATCACTTTGAAAAACTATTTTCAGTTTCTTATATATTTTAACATATATTTATGTTAAACTTTCATTTCTACTCTTAAGCATACATTTAATAAAATAATGCTCATGTTCATAAAATCAATTACAGAAGAATGTCTATAACAGTTTTATTCTTTATATCCAAATAGAGAAGAATTCCAAATGTTACTTGATAGGGGAATAAACAAATTTGATGTAGCTTGAAAAATTTACTTATATTTCTGTTAGTATGCATAGAATTTTCTATCAAAAGAGGGAATTAACTGAGGAGGGTATGAGGAAATTATCTATAATGGTGAAAATATTTTTAAAGTTTTTTTTGAATGGTGTTACCAAAGAATATTCATAATGCAAAAACTAAAAAAAAATTGTAGCTAGATAAGAATGCTTAAATATTTTTGAATACACAATACTGTATTCTCAGATAAATTGGGTCTTGGAATTTTCAATTAATCATTTACACATATTCTCAATGCACATTAAATATTTGCTAAATGCTTAACTATGTATAACTACTACACTTGATGTCAATTTGCTTTTTAAATTTATTTTTATTAGTATATATTTGCATACATAATGATCAAGTCATAGAGAATTTGTACCTATACATAATGTCTTAATTATTATTTTTCCCCATTCCCCTCCCTTCCCTTCAGATCTTCTTCTCCTCCCCATTTACTAAAGCCTTGTTCTCATTTTTTCCCTTTCTATTCTCTTTTTTTCTTTCTTTTCCTTTCCTTCCCTTTACTTTTCCCTTCCTTTGTTCCCCTTCCCATTTGAACTTGGTCTTTCTATTTTCCAATATCCATTCTCCATTTTGCTCCTTATTTACCCTTTGGGTTTCTTATACAATAGAGGCAATGAGATATTTAAACCTGTGTGCCTTATACATTTCACTTAACACTATAGTATCAAGATGCATCCATTTACCTAAAAGTGACTCAACTTTATACTTCTTTATAGCACAGTAGTTCTTCATTGTATGTAAATACTGTATTTTTTTATCCATTCAACTGTTGATGAACATATGGGCTCTTTCCAAGATTTAGTTAATATAATAGGAAGAAAAGGGGCAAAGGGTAAGGGGAAGTGGGAGGGGCAGGGGAAAGGAAAGAAGGGAATGAAATTAATATGATAAAATGAAAAAATGGAAACGAAGTCTTTGTAAATTGGGAGGGATGGAGGGGTTGAAGGGAGGGCAGGGGAATGGGAAAAAAATGAGAACCAAGACAGATTATGTAAAGGTGCAAATTTTCAATGATGAATATCATTATATTGTATACCTAAAATGTACCAAGATTTAGCTATTATAAATTGTGCTGCTGTAAAAATAACAATACATGTATCATGATGGTATGTTAGAATTAATTCTTTTGGGAAGATACCTAGAAGGGGAATAGGTAGGTAAAATATAATCTCTAGTTCTAGTTTTTTGCAGAATCTCCATACTGATTTCCATAGTTCTTGTACCAATTTACATTTCCACCAACAATAACAAAGGGTTCTTTTTTTCCCTCACAAACTTGCCAACATTTGCTATTGGTTGATTTCTTGAAGGTAGTCATTCTTTCTGGAGTGAAATGCAAGTTCAGTATTGTTTTAATTTGCCTTTCTTGAACGACTAGTGATGTTGAAATTTTTTTAATATAAATTATTTGTTCTTTGTACATCTTCATCTGAGAAATGTGTATTCATTTCAGATGTCCACCTTTGGGCTTAGTATTTAAATTTGGGGGGACTGATTTTTTGAGTTATTTATATATTCTAGATGATAGTCCTTCGAGGAGTAGCTGGTAAAAATTTTTTTCCCATTTTGTGGATTGCTTCTTCATTCTGCACTTGTGAAGGAGGCGCCGAAACCACTGAGCTAAATCCCCGGCCCTGCTTCTTTATTCTGTTGGTGTTTACTTTCACTGTGCAAGAATTTTATAATTTGGTATGATCCAAGTTGTTGACTTTTTGTAGTAATTTTTGTGTGATCAATGTTTGTTCATAAACTATTTGCCTGCAAATATTTTTGAGAGGTTTACCTATTCTATTTTTCATGATTGTTTTTATATTTATATATTTGATATATTTCAATTTTAGTTTAGTGGATGATGAAAGATAGGAGTTCAGATTGAGTTTTACACATGTGGAAAGTCAGTCTTCCTAGTAGTATTGATTAAAGGGGAGGAGAAATTGTTTGGCCCCTTTGTCAATGATAAGGTAACTGAGTGTGCTTGGAGTTGTTTCTGTACCTTTTGTTCTGCTACATTCATCCTGAGGTTTGTTTCTTTGGCAATACTATGCAATTTTTATTATGTTAGCTTTCTAGTATAACTTCAAATCAGGAATTGTGATGTCCCCTGACTTTCCCTTGTTGCCCAAAATAGTTTTTGATATTCTAGGTCTCTTCTGTTTCCATATGAACTTTAGGATTTTTTTTTTCTAGTTTGAAATGTTACTGATACTTTGATTGAGATCATCTTGAACCTGTTTAAAAGTTTTGGATGTATGGCCATTTTCACTATACTCTGCCTATTCAAGAATAGGGGATTTCTTTCAATTTTCTCATACCCTCTTTTATTTCCTTTTTCAGAGTACCGTAGTTTTTTTTCTTTCATTAAGTTTATTGGTACATTTTAGGTATACAATACAGTTTCAGTCATCACTGGGGTCTTGTACCTTTACATGATGTATCTTGTTTCTTATTTTTCCCTATTCCCCTGCTCTCCCTTCACCCCCTCCACCCTTCCCTATTTACAAAGACTTTGTTTCCATTTTTTCCTTTTCTCATATTTTTTCTTTTCCCTTTTTTCCTTTCCCTTACCCCTCCCAGTTCACCTACTCCTTTAGACCTTTTCTTCCTTTTTCACATTACCAATTATACATTCAGATCCTTATTTACACTTTTGGTTTTTCACAATAGAGAAACTTTTCAGTATTTACACGTCTGTCCTATTTATTTCACTTAAGAATATGGCCTCACTGGACATCCATTTAGCTATAAATGTCTCTAGTTTCTCATTTTTTATTGCTGAGTAGTATTCCATCTTATAAAAAAACACATCTTTATCCAGTCTCCAGTTCATGGGCAATTGGGCTGTTTCCAAGATTTAGCTATTAAAAACTGTGCCGCTATTAACATGGGTGAGCATATATCGCTGTGGTATGATGCTTTTAATTTTGGGGGGAACATACCCAACGGAGGAATAGCTGGGTCAAATGGGACTTCTAATCCTAGTTGTCTGAGGTATCTCCATATTGATTTCCACAGTAGTTGCACCAGTCTGTACCTCCACCAACAATAGAGAAGGGTTCCTTTCTCCTGAGACCCCTGCCAGCATTTGTTATTGGTTGATTTCTTGATAGCAGCCACTCTTTCTGGGGTGAAGTGGAATCTCAGGGTTGTTTTCATCTGCATCTCTCGAATGACCAGTGATGTTGAACATTTTTTCTTATGTTTACTTGCTGCTTTTACTTCTTTATGTGAGAAATGTCTTCATTTCAGATGTCCATTTTTGAATTGGGTCTTTATATTTGGGGGATCCGATTTTTTTGAGTTCTTTAAATATTCTAGATAATAGACCTTTGTCTGAGGAACAGCTGGTATTTTTTTTCCCACATTGTAGGTTGTCTCTTAGTTCTGTTGGTGGTTTGTCTGGCAGTACAGAAGCATTTTAATAAGAAGAGATCCTAGTTGTTGACTCTTTGTGGAATTCCTGTGCTACTGAAGATTTGTTCATAAAGTTTTTCCTATGCCAGTGTCTTGGAGAGTTGTACCTAACATCCTCCAAGAAGTTTAGTGTTTCTGTTTTAATACTTAAATCTTTGATCGACTTCAATTTTAGTTTAGTGCATGGTGAGAGATATAGGTCTAGTTTTAATCTTTGACAGGTTGAAATCCAGGTTTTCCAACACTGTTTTGTTAACGAGGCTATCTTTGCTCCGGTGAGGATGGTTGGCTACTTTGTCAAAGATGAGGTAGTTGAGTATTTCTGGAGTTGTTTATCCATCTTCTAATCTGTTCCACCGACCCTTGGGTCTGTTTCTTTGCCAGTACCATGCGGTTATTTTATTCTAGGGCTTTGTGGGATAGTTTCAAGCTGGGGATTGTCATACCCCTTGCCATTTCTCTGTTGCCTAGAATTGCTTTTGCTATTCTAGGTCTCTTCTTGTTCCAAATGAATTTTTGGATTGTTTTCTCTTGTTTTTTAAAATATACTGTTGGTATTTCAGTTGGGATTGCATTGAATTTGTATAACAGTTTTGGAAGAATGATCATTTTCACTATATTAGTTCTTCCTACCCAGGAATAGGGGATGTCTTTCCATTTTCTCATATCCTCTTCGATCTCTTTTTCCAGAGTGCTGTAGTTCTCAGTGCAGAGGTCTTTTGCTTCCTTTGTTAGATTGATTCCTAGATATTTCATTTTTTTGAAATCTATCATGAAAGAATTGTTTCCCTAATTTCTTTTTCAGTGAGTCTGTAATTTGTGCACAAGAAGGCTTTGATTTTTTTGTTGACCTTGTATCCAGCTACTCTACTCAATCTGTCAAATAAATTTACATGTCTTTTGGTGGAGTTTTTTGGGCTTTCTATGTAGAGTATCATATCGTCAGCAAATAATAACAGTTTAACTTCTTCCTTTCCTATCTTTATTCCTTTTATTACTTTCTCTTGTCTGATTGCTATGGTTAATGTTTCCAAAATTATATTGAATAGCAGTGGTGATAGTGTATATCCTTTTCTTTTTCCTGATATTACTGTGAAGGTTTTTTTTTCAGTTTTTGACAATTTAGTATGATGTATGCTATTGTTTTTTCATAGATATCCTTTACAGGTTGAGATAAAGACCATCTATCCCAATTTTCTGTAGGATTTTTACCATGAATGCATGTCAAATTTTGTTGAATGTTTTTTCTGCATCTATTGAGATGATCGTATGGTTTTTATCCTTAGCTCTGTTAATATAGTGTATTACATTTATTGATTTATGTAGGTTGAAACATCCTTGCATCTGTGGGATAAATATGACTTGGTCAGGGTGTATGATCTTCTTGATGACCCTCTGTATTCTGTTTGCCAGTATCTTAGTGAGGATTTTTTGCATCTAGTTCATTAGAGAGATTGGCCTTTAGTTTCGTTTTTATTTGGGTATTTCTCTGTTCTTCTCAAACTAACACTTGCTTCCAAGTATGAATTTGGAAGCCATGCTTCCCTTTCAATTTCATTGAAGTGTTTAAAGAGTAGTGGCAATAGTTCTTCTCTAAATGTCTTGTAGCATTCAGGACCTGGGCTTTTCTTTGTTGATAAAGTTTCAATTATTGTTTCAATTTCACTTATTGTAATTTGGGTGTTTAGAATTATAACTTCTTCTTTCAATTTTGGTAATTCATATGTATCTAGGAATCTGTCCAATTCTTCTGTGTTTTCCATTTTATTAGAGTAAAGTTTCTTGAAGTATTGATGATCCTCTGGATGTCTGCTGGGTCTGTTGTGACTTTACATTTTTCATTCCTAATTGCATGGATTTGAGCCTTTTTTTTTCTTTTGTCTGTTAAGGGTGGCTAAGAGTTTATTGATTTTATTCATTCTTTTGAAAAACCAACTCTTTGATACATTGATTTTTTTGTATCGTTCTCTTAGTCTCCATTGCATTGATTTCTGCTCTGATCTTTATAATTCCCTCCCTTGTATGAGGTTTGGGTTTGTGTTGATCTTCTAGTAGCTTAAGTTTCAGCATTAGGTTTTTTATTTGAGCTCGCTCTGTTTCCCTAGTATGGGCATTCAAGGCTATGAATTTCCCTCATAGAACTGCTTTAATTGTGTCCCATAGATTCCTGTATGTTTTATTGGTATTATCATTTAATTGTACAAACTGTATAATTTCTTCTTTAACTTCCTCTGTGACCCACTGATTGTTCAGGAGAGTGTTATTCAATTTCCATATGTTTGTGGAATTCTTGCAGTTTCTTATGCTATTGAGCTCCAGTTCAATTGTACTATGGTCTGACAATATATAGAGGATAACTTCATTTGCTTTGCATTTACTTAAATATGTTGTATGAGCTAACATGTGGTCTATTTTGGAGAATGACCCATGTGCAGCTGAAAAGAATGCATATTCTGATTTTGTGGGGTGAAACACTCTGTAGACATCTATTAAGTCCATTTGTTCAAAAGCTTCTTCATTTCTAGTATTTTGTTGTTGATTTTTTGTCTAGTTCATCTGTCTATTTGTGCCAGTGAGGTTTTGAGATCCCCCACTACAAATGTATTAGTGCTTATTTTGTTTTTTACTTTTATTAATATTTGTTTTATATAGTTGGGGTAATTAGCATTTGGTGCATATATATTTATGATTACCATCTCGTCCTCTTGGATTCTTCCCTTTACAAGGATGTAGTGTCCTTCTTTGTCTCTCTTAATTAGTTTTGGTTTAAAATCTACTTTTCCTTCAAATAAGATAGCTACCTCTTCTTTTTTCTGGGCTCCTATTGCATAGAAAACTATTTTCCATCCTTTTACTTTCAGTCTATGAATTTCTTTTTGAGCTAGGTGTGTTTCTTGTATATAGCCTATTGTTGGATTTTGCTTCTTAATCCATTCTGCCAATCTATTTCTTTTGATTGGTGAATTGAGGCCATTAACATTGATGGCTATAACTGATATGTACTAACTGTTCCTTGTCATATTATTTTCCTGTTGTTGGCTTTTATTTTTTATTTCCCCCCCTTTATCTTTAATTTCTTGTCTATCCTGGTGGATTTACTCTATTGTGCCTCATGGAGTTGTGATCTTCATTGAATTTTTCTAGGATATTGTTCATAATTATTTGGAGTGCTGGTTTGGTGTTCATGAAGTTTCTCAGGGTTTCTTTGTCATGGAAGTATCTTATTTCCCCATCCATTTTGAAAGATAGTTTTGCAGGATACATCAGTCTAAGTTGGAGGTTGTTTTCTTTTAGGGCTGAAATGCATCACTCTAGGCTGTCTTTGACTTGAGGGTTTGCTTTGAAAATTCTGCTGTGATTGTGATGGACTTTCCTTTGTAGGTGATTTGTTTCATTTCCCTAACTGCTTGTATTATTTTGTTCTTCTGTTGGGATTCTGGGATTGATTATTATGTGTCTAGGTATAGACTCTTTTTGATCATGGCTAGTTGGAGTCCTATATGCCTCACTTACCTGTATGTCAAATTCTTTTGCTCTGTTTGGGAAGTTTTCTGTTATTAATTCTGTGAACAGTTTTTTATGTCATTTGTAATTTCTCTGTCTTTTTCATGGATTCCTATAAGTCTTGTATTATTCTTCTTTGCATCATCTAAGTGATGCTGGATTGATTTCTCATGGTCCCTTTCTATTTTTAAGAGATCTCTCTTTTCATGGTCACTGGCCAAAATCCTGTCTTCTATATCTGATATTCTGTCTTCACATTGGCTCATTGTGCTGTGAATACTTTCAGTAGTTTTTAATTTCCCAGATATCTGTTTGAATCTGTTTCATGAGTTCCATTTCTTTCCTATGTTGGGCATTCATGGTTTCCATTTCTTTCCTATACTGGGCATTCATGGCTTCCATCATGGTCTTGAGCTCATCTATTTTTTTTTTTTTATCTGTTTCTGTTCTAGAGCCTCTAATCATGTCTTTTATTCTGTTCACCATCTGTGAAGTTATATGGGAAATTATTTGTGTTTTGAATTTTTCTAGAGCCTCATCCATCTGTTTTGTTACTTCCTGTGCTATCATTTCAGGGTGTCCAGGTGGTTGATTATCACATTTCCCAACTTGTTTCCCCTAAAATTTGCCTTTGGTGAGCTGGAAGTCTGGGTTTGCACCTAGCTTCGGTGTCTTCTCATTTCCATTTTTGTTGTTGGTACTGTTTTTGATTGAATTCCTGGGTTGAATATTGCTTATTGTAAGTATCTTTGTTGCTTGTATTTAGAACCCTTATGGAATGATTGCTTCTCAGAGTTGTCTTCGAGCTGTAGCTGGTCTTTAGGTTTTGAGTCTCTTGGGCAATCTCGTTTTCAGTATACCAGGACGGACAACTGATTAGATCAATCACAATACTTTACCCCAAGTGATACAGTCATCAACAATAGCATCAATCACAGCTTAGAAAATGACAATTTTTGGTAGTGTGTGCTTTTATTGCAGAGATTTTCTTCTCTTTTCCAGTGGGCTTCAATTTTCATCTAGGAGCCTCAGAAAGGCCTGCTTTCTGTTGCTCACTTCTTCTCTATCTTCTGGAGATCAGGACAATGATCTTCATTGACCTCCTGCACCTCTAGAGTGTGGATCCAGGTACTGGCTTGGCCCAGAGGCCTGGGAGCAGGGGGGTTGCTGCTGGCGGCCACGTGGCTGGGCTCCTTGGTGCCCTGGGTGATGGGCAGTGCTACAGGTGGCCCCTGCAGCTCTGCTTTTCAGCTTCTCAGCCCCATAGTTTTTCAATGTAAAGATCTTTCACTTCCTTCATTAGATTGCTTATTAAGTATGCAATTTTTCTTGATACTAGTACGATAGGTGTTATCTCCCTGATTTCTCTCTCAGTGAGTTTGTCATTCTTGTACAGGAGTGCTATTGATTTCTGCATATTGACTTTCTACTGTGTTATGCTACTGAATTTAATTATTAATTCTAGTAGTCTTTTGGTGAATTTTGGGGGATCTTCTGTGTAGAGTATCATGTCATCAGCAAATAATGAAAATTTAATTCCTTCCTTTCCTGTCTATATTCCTTTTATTTTTCCCTTATGTAACTGCTCTGGCTAATGTTTCTTGAACTGTATTGAACAGGGGTGTTGATAGTGGGGATCTTTGTCTTATTCCCCATTTTAGAGTGAAAGGTTTCAGTTTTTGATCATTTACTATGATATTGTATGTTGGTTTGTCATAGATCCCTTTTATTAGATTGAGATAAAGCCTTGTTATTCCAATTTTCTTTAGGATTTTTGTCTTTAATGAGTGTTGAACTTTGTCAAATGTATTTTCTGTATTTATTGTGATGATTGTGTAGTTAATTTAATGTGGTGTATTACATTTATTGATTTGCATATATTGAACCATCCCTGAAATCCCTGGAATGAATCCTACTTGGTCATGGTGTAGATATTGTCTTTTTGATGATTTACTACATTCTGTTTGCCTTTATCTTATTGGAGGTTTTTCATCTATGTTTATTAAAGTGATTGGCCTGTAGTTTACTTTTTTGTTTGGATTCTTCTCTGTTTTGGTATCAAGGTAATGCTTGCTTCCAGTAATGACCTTAGGAGTATTGTTGTCCTTTCAATTTCATTAAAGGCTTTGAAGAGTGGTGGCATTAGATCTTCTCTAAAGTTTTTGTAGAATTCAGCGGTGATTCTGTTAGGACCAGTGCTTTTCTTTGTTGGTAGTTTCTTTATTACTTCTTCAATTTCTTTGACTGATATTTCATTATTTAGAATTTTTATATCTTCTTATTTTATATTTTCTTGATCTAGGAATCTGATTGTATTTTGAGTTTTTCATATTAGAGTATAGGTTTTCAAAGTAGGTACTGTTGATCTTCAGGAACCATTGTGATTTTGTCCTTTTCATCCTGAATTTCATGGATTTGGGGCTTTTCTTTCATTTTTAAAACTTTTTTGGATAATTTTGTATATTTTATTTGACCTGTTAAAGAATCAACTCTTACATTCATTGATTCTTTTTATTGTTTTCTTAGTCTCAATTGCAATAATTTCTGCTCTCTTCCTTATAATTTCTTCCTTGTACAAGCTTTGTGTTTAACTTGTTCTTCTTTTTCTAGAATCTTGAGGTTCAACATTAGCTTATTTATTTAACCATGCCCTGTTTTTCTGATAGGGGAATTCACTGCTATAAATTTCCTTCACAGAAGTGCTTTCAATCCATCTCATAAGAACTCCATGTCATATTGACATTATCAGTTAATGGTAGAGACTGTCTAATTTCTTCTTAATTTCATCTGAGACTCATTTGTTGTTCAAAAGGGTATTATTTAATTTCCATATGTTTATGTATTTTTTGTGGTTTCTTTTGCCATTTATTTCCACTTTTTTGCACTATGATCTGGTAATGGGATAGCTTCAATTCTTCTGCAGTTACTTAAGCATGTTCTATGAGCTAGTATGTGGTGTATTTCAGAGAAAGTCTCATGTGCTTCTGAGAAGAATGTGTCTTCTGTTGTTTTGGGTGGAAAACTGTAGATATCTACTAAGTCCATTTATTCAAATGCTTGCTTCTGCTCTGATATTTCTTTGTTGATTTGTTTGTCCAGCTGATCTGTTTATTTATGAGAATGGATAATTGAAAATTCCCATTATAATTGTAGAACTGCTTATTTGATTTGTCATATCTGTTAGTGTTTGTTTTATATAGTTGTGTGTGCTGGTACTTGGTTCCTATGTATTTGTTATTGTTATCTCTTTCCCTTGGATTTTTCCTTAACAAGTATGTAGAGACCTTGTTTGTCTCTTCTGATCAGTCTTGGCTTGAAACTACCCTTGCCTTTTTCTGTGTTCCTGCTGCATGCAGTACTGTTTTCTAATTTTTCAGTCTATTTATTCCTTTTTGAGTTAAATGTGTTTCTTATGTGCAGCATATTTTTAATCCATTCTGCCAATCTGTTTCTTTTTATTGGTGAATTGAGACTATTCTTACTGATGGAATTTTTAATCATTTGGATATCTATTTGTATCTGTTTTATGACAATGATGTCAATTTGAAGAAAATAAGATTTTAACTTTGTCCTTAGAATCTTTCAGTTTTATAAAGAAATGAGGATACTATATGATTATTTTTGTTTTAACAATATTTAATTTCATTTGGTGTATCTTACATGAAATATGTGAAAACACAAAGCAAACAAGGAAGCATACATAAAAAATTTGATCTTCAGTCATACCTTAGTGCACTTCACCAACAAAAATCTTCCTGCTTCATAGCACAAAAATGAGAAAACTATGTAGCTCACTGATCATACCTTTATTTACTTTTTCCTTCCTTCTAACCCTTAGATTCAAAATTAACCCCACTCTTTCTAATGCCACCCACAGGATAAGATAATTTGCTTTATAAAATAATAATTAATGAAACTGCTTTTTAAGACCCTCAATCATGTGTTACTTGGTAGTAATACTACAATGATATATTGGAATAAATGCTTCTATCAAAACTTAGGACAACATTAAATTGTAAGACAAACTTAGAAGCAATTTAAAAATTTGACCTAACTATTGTATCATAAAAAGTTTTTTTATCCTGATCTCAGAAGAGAAACTTCTTAATTACCACTATATTCATTGTTTACAGTCTACAAAATAATATCCATTTTGTAATTGTCACTCTCTCTATCTTTCTCTAACAGATTCCAGAATAGTCAGTTTTCCTGTGTTTTAAACGAGATCCTCTCAAAGGTTGACTTATCATGCACGTGTTTGCACTTCCAATAGAAGCTTGCTCCTCTCTGCAAATTGAGTAACAATGAAGACTGGCTAGTTGAAAAAAGGGATGTTTTATGGGTCTTTTCCAGAGAATCCATGATTAATCTATAATATTTCCAATTACTTTTTTCAAGGAGTAGTTTTAATGATATGGCATTCTGAAGTACAATAATAGCATGTTGTTTATGCAAGCTGTAAGCACTCTCTCCTTAATTGAAGTTTCAATAACTTTAGAGAAAAATAAATAGACTAAGAGTTCTGGTAGAGTAAGGGTTAGGCTTCCCTTTGAAACTTCTTTATTAAAAGTTGAAAGCATTAAATTGCATCAAACTCACCACTCAAAATAAAAAATAAAGTCATGAGAAGCAAACACCATTTGTGTAAAAAAGAAAGTCACATAAATAAAGCCTAAATCAAGTGGAAATCTTGGCAGATATGTAAATATGCTAACAAATGGTATTTTCTTATCAAAGCTGGATTGATGCTCTCTGTATGTAAAAGAAAACTATATTACTACTACCTAGAAGTCTCAAGCTTTATAAAAATGTATTGATTAAGAAGGAATAAATAGACAAACATATATCATATAATCTATGCTGAAGTCTGCCTAGAAATAAAAATTGAGAAATTCAAATGAGCCAACAGTGAGTTTGAAAAAAAAAAAATAGAAACTGTGCTGAGTAGGTTCTACTCATTTTCTCACAGTAAAGCAGACCAGAAAAACTAGGTTTTACACAAATTCTGCCTTGTTCTCCTACCAGAAAAATTTCAGGAGCATACATGTCTATTACTTATCAGGAAACAATCCACTTAAAAGAAATTTTTGACTTACAGGTTTTGTATACAACATCCAAGAAAGAACTGTTTGCTAATCTATGAGGTTCATTCAGTAGCTGTGTCTAGGTAATTACATAGGTTGTAGAGCTGGGGAACTTGATTACAACAGGAAGAAATTAGATGATGACATATTCAAAACAGCCCATATCCTTAGATGTTTGATGTTTTACCTCTTTTTTGCAGATGATAGCACTTTTGGAGGTTTTCTTCCCCCATCCATATGTTTAGGCTGATCTTTTTGTTTGCAGGACAAGGAGTATATTTTCATAAGTATAGCAGGATTAGTTTGAGATATTGAAGACTTTGAGTTGTCCCATTTATCATCAACCTCTCTAGAAGTAAAGAAATATTTTTGATGATTTTTTCACTGCCTTTCCCTGAATAGGAAAGAAATAGCAAGCACGTTTTTAGTACTGTGGAGTTGATTCTACAATTCAGAGTACTTTATTTCAAATTAAATATTTTCTTATTCTGGGTGAAGCTCTTGTCATTTAGCAGCATGGAAAATAGGTTATGTTATGAAAGTGAATTCTCTGGGAATTATCTCCTCTCCTTAGCACTCCTCTAGCCAAAGTACTTCCTTTTACTCCAGCATCTTAGAGAAAGAATGAGAGTGTCCATATTGTCCTTTTCAAATAGGCAAACAATATAACATTACACTTATTAATAAAAAACAAAGTTTGTGTCCTTGTAAAGGACCTCATTGTAGTACAAATTAACATTAAACTATAAACTTCCACTGAGTTATCATTCAAATCTATTTGACTTATTCCCTTGTCTCTGGAGCTTTTCTATTCTCTTCCTTCATATCTCTGCCAAAAGATTTCATTTTGAAGAAATCATAAATTTATATTGCAGAACTTAATCACTATTATATTCTAGGCTATCCTTTTGTCATAGTAAAGTAAGGCTGTTCTTATAATGTGTTAGTAAAACAGTACAGAATATAAAAGTTATATTCCTTATATGTCATGTAGTGGAAATTGCACTCTTTCACTTACTATTACTGTAAGGACTGTATAGTTGTCTTCAGCAACTTTTATATGACCTTTTGTTCTTTTATTATTTTAATATCTTGAATCTACAGTTTCAAATGTTTCTACCTTGACAGTGTTCTCTGGGCTGGGGATTTAGCTCAGTGGTTCTACTGCCTGCCTTGCAAGCACAAGGTCCTGAGTTCAATCCCCAGCCCCCCCCCCAAAAAAGAGAGAGAAAGTGTAAGTTCTCTGATAAGTTACAGGTCCATCCATATTTATTTTCTCATTTGATAAATACCTATTATAAAGCACTTTACATAGTTTTAAAATTAAACATGCATAGTATCACCCTGAGTTACTGGAAGCTATGCTGATATTCTAAATATGTTCTTGACTTTTATCATATGTTACTTTCAAATAGAAATATTTCAATAGAAAGTACCCAGATATTTCAATGTACTGAATCATGAAATAGAATGAAATATTTTGTCATAATTACAAATTAATGATTAATAATTATCACTTTATATGAAAAGACAGTACCTGAATTATAGACTTCCTTAATATTCTTTTTGATAAGAAATTTCTCCACCAGAAAAAAATCATTAATATTTAATTTCTGAAGTAGCACAGGCAACTGAGCATTCAAATCTATAATTTAAATCACTGATCTCATTGACACAATCACATATTCCTCAATTTAAATACCATTTTAAGAATTAATGTGTATACTTTTCCAAATGACTGGAAAGTATATTATTTCCAAATTGATAAATTCCAGTATTTTGTACTGTATTTCATCCTTAAGAACAATTATTTGAGTCACTGACCTCAATAAACTACTTTACAAACAAACGTAAACTTGTCCTTACATATTTGCATCTTTTCCCTCTTCATCTAGCAAATAATCAGTGGTCCATCATTATGAAAATGTTTTTAAAACGTTCTTATCTCTCTTGTCTCTAAGTTCTTCCATTTTCCTAATTCATCTATTTCCTCCATGTCTTTACTCAGCTGAGTATTGATGGTGAAAATCCCACAACTCCAGATGTTGATGTTTAGGGTCACAAACACTCATATCTCATTCAAATGAGTAAACAAAACTGTCTGCCCATTCAGAGCAATTTTTTTTTTTTTTGGTACTGAGGATCGAGTTCAGGACCTTGTGCTTGCGAGGCAGGCTGTGGAAACCCTGAGCTAAATCCCCCACCCTATTCAGAGTAATTCTACTCTGCCAGTTTCAAAGAACATTGTTTGCATCTTTTCTCATGTCTAAGGCTCATATCAATGTCTACTTTCTCCCAGTCCTAATTTTAAGAGTTTATCTTATGTTGTCAAAGTCACCAGGCTTGGACTTTCACATATTTTCATCAGCAATTTGAAGCCAGACTGACTAATACATAAGTCCTTTCATTATGTGAGCAGTCCCTAACTCTTACTGTGTCTCTTTCTACCCTGGGCTTGCTTTAGGCACTTGGAACTCAAAGACAAAAATGGTTGTGATGTAGGAGCTGCTAACACAAGAATTAATCTCTAGGTTCACCGATAGAAGAGATAATAGAACACTTGCTGAATGAATGAATGATTTATTCTTATGATGAATGAAGGCAGACAAAATGATTTTTTGTAAGGCTGTTGTAGAATTATGCTGTTTTAATATGAAATATTGATGAGAAAAAATAAGAAAGACCAATTATATTGTGGGTGAATTTTTTATTTTATGGTAGATGAGCTATAGACACAATAAAAATATCAATAAAAACAAAAGCTCTCATGTTTTTTACATAAGTATTTACTTTATTTCAATCACACTGCTAAATATTTGAGATGTATTATATCATTATATTTTCACCCTTTTCTGAGGTAGGCATTTTCATTACCATTATTTTATGTATGAAAGGTTGATGCTTGGAGGCAATATATAATTTACTCAAGATTATTCTAGGGCTAGTGAGACAAGGATTCAAATTATTAACAATTATGTGTTCATTTACTAATAAGGAAATTTGAAAATGCTGCTTAATTCATATAGAGAAAAATTATATTATTAAATAACTTAGAAATGATCTACCTTAAATTTAGATATTCAGCAAACATGACAATCTACAGATTTATATTAATGTTAGCAATTACTATATTATTTCTTACTATAAACATTGAAATTTAATCTCTTGAATGTTGTTTTATTCTAGACAATCTCCTGTCTTAAAACAAAGAGTCCTAAACAATAAATATCCACACTCAGTGTTATCACATTGGTTAGCTTTCATTTTAATTTGTTTCATTTATCTGATAACTACCTAGGGATCTATGCCTTAATCAATACTCTGATCTTTTCAAATTAAATTATCCTCCTTTAGGGATATAGCCTGATAAAGATGATTTAAGTAGCTCAAACAATTTGGTTTTATTTCCTTTCTTAGTTTTAATTCTATTAAAATAAGTGCTCTTTGTATTCTTATATTGAATTACTAATACAAGTAGATAGACCTTGCTGTAAATGAATAATAACTAAAATTAGAATAGTAGACTCTAGAGATTTAAGCACTTACATTTTACCCTAATTTTCTCTTATACATGCCTGTGATTCCTTCTCCTTCCTTTCTTTATTGTTTCACTTTAATTTTTGTATAATTTATAAAATCTTCTTTCTAAGATGATAAATAAAATATTGTGAATCAAACCCTATTTTAGATTTACCAAACTTTACTTAGATTATACTTGATAACGCTAGAGTTGACAAGTTAATATGGAACAGTGGCTAATCTATATATCTGTTGAGGAAGATTTTTAAATGTTATATTATTCTTTTAGCTCTTTACTATTATAGTTTAGTTATTTGGTTATGAAAAAATAGGACTACTAGAGTCTTACCCAACAATTACTTTCATATCAATGGATATGGCTGTAAAAATATGGGAGGAACTTAGTACATAGTATTGTATACACGTTAAATTGGCAAAACAAACTTTATGAAGATATGTTTATTGACTTAAACTCAATATTGCAGCTCTGAAGAGTTTTAAATGTCAACAGTGGGCACACTGCTCTTGTTTGTGGAATATTTTCAACATTATGATTTTCTTCACTTATCCTTTGTAATTTCAGAAAATTGCCTCAATAAGTTTTACGATATTTAATCTCTGCTATATTAGAAAGACTTAATGATTCACAGAAATTCAGAAATATATTTTATGTTCTTGCATTTTAAATAGTCACTTTGTTGAAAATGAAGCTAAAAAGAAATTGAGATCTTATTAGTTTAGTGGCAATTGTAACTGTAATAGTATAATTTAGATTCATTAACACATTTTTGCCTTCATTACATGCTTATTAAGGGCCTACAACTTTGCCATGCACTTGAGATGAAGTGGTGAGTAAAGGGACCATCATTCACATCTCTTCTATAAGGATGATCATAGTTTAGATAGTGAATAAAAACTCAGTGCATATGTGTCTATGCCATATATATATATATCCCAACAATGAAGAATAAGTATTTTCAGAGAGAAATTCATTTTTAAATGTTCTTTAGAGAAGAGCTCACTGAAAAAAATTAGGATGGCATAGAAATTTAAACAAATTAGAGAGTAAGTACTGAAGATATGTGTTGTAATATTAAGTGAAATAAATCCAACACATGCTTCAGTATTGTATAGTTTCTCATATATGAAAAACACATAATATAAATAAAGAACAAATTAAAGATAGATAATAGGAAATAGTGTCTAGATTATACAAAGTTAGAAATATAGCTATAATATAGCATGTATAAAAATGAGTGTCCCCAAGAATGTGGAAAGTATTCTATTACATTACTGGGAATAATTATCAATGACATCAATCTCAGTAATAGAGTCACACACTATCAGCCATTACTTTTTTGTCTCCATTACTTTGGTCCTATGCTCTGCTTATGGAACATAAGAAAAGAGGTAAATGATACATTGGGCAGAAATATTAAGGGTCATTTAGTGGCTGAGCTCAGCCATGTTTCTTTCCCTTTGCCTTGCTAATTGGCATGTTTCACAGGAGGGCTTCCCTCTCTCCAGAAAGAAGATTCACTGAGCTATGACAGGCACTAATTAGAAAGGTGGAGAGGCAGCTGTTATAGATGGACTTCAGGTGGTGAAATGTAAGATGAGCAAGAAGTCATACTTGCAAGAAGCTAAGCTTGGGAAGGTATTTATTACAAAGCAAAGCTGACAAATGTATAAGCCTGGTTCATTGCTCAAACTATTAAGTATTGTGTCTTCTGAACTGAATCAGACACTAAAGCTGTGTTTAATATCAACAAAGAAAACTAAGCCTCTAACTTTTCAAGTTTATATAATTCAAGAATTATTTCCTGTATTTTTATTTTTACTATAGAAGTATCCTAGAATTAACTGAGGAATGGGATTTGTTCCTCATATTCCATGAATTTATAAGCTAGTGTGGAAAACTTCTACAAATATAGGTACTGTATTATTTTTATAGTTACTACAGTTGAAACAAAATTCCAGTTTCAAGAGAGTACCAAGAATTGCAGAGATTTCCTCCAAATTTTATTTTGGAGTGATTTTGTGAAACAAAGAAGGGATTATTTAAGAAGATAGATAAGGAAAAAAAGTGCTTGAAGGTACATGTTTTGCTTTATTTTGTTGATATAACTCTTCTTATTTTCTCAATAAATTGAAGCTTTAATTCCCTGAAGTTTTTGCCTCAGTTGGTAAATTGATTGAAAAAAACAGATATTCTACATCAAGTGAAAAAATTACTAAACATAGAATTGGAATTTAAACCTAGGCTTTTTATTGCTTTGCACATGGGCTTGAAATTCCATAACATTTCAAAATATGCACGATGAATTGTGAACTCTTCATTTTAACTAGAAATGTTTTTCAAGTTTAACACTCAGTGGAGAAAAGCAAACAAGCAGACAAAATCTAGTGTCTAATTCAGAAGAAATTACTTTTCCTCAGTTGAAAATGAATGTTGATTTCAAACTTCCCACATTTTTGAAAAATTAATGAAACAGGTTACTAGTTACACATTATTGTAGTTTATTAATATATTTGAGGTACTCAATACTTCCTTACCTGTGCTCATTTCAATGATCAGATGTAGAACTCAACTCTCAAAATCTCAGCTGAGTACATTTATCACTCCTTAGTCACAGAAATCCATGTGTGATTCCATGCTTGAGTTAAACAAATCCTTGATATAAAATTATGTTCAGCATAATAGCATTTTCAGTATTATTCAGATATGTCAAATGCCCAACAAGCTAATTTATAGATTTGAACAGTTGGAGAGTTTATTACAGACCATCTTTTATGACCATATCTCATCAGGGGTTAGCAAATTGATGACCAGGAGATTAAAATATTTTCTCAGTGATAGAGAGATAATTAGTAATATACACATTTCTATCTTCTAATATTCTCTTTTCATTATACTTCATTTATAGAAATACACACAAGCCAAATGTTTCTTTCATTTTTTCCATCCTAAGCCTAGTTGTCTTCAAGGTATCTTCAGCAGGTGGATAGTAATCAGCATGTCCTTGGGAATTTCTGTCTTACAGTGCTCTGTGCACTGCTAAGTTATGACTATATTGTTCCAACTCCAGATTGGAGGACAGCTGTTTGTTCTAAAATTTATTTATGCCTCTGTAAATAGAAGTATATTATTAAAAAAACAACTCAGAAGTTAAAAAAACCATTTGGAATAAAATATTTTGTGGTTAATTGTTTAAAAGCAACATAACCATATTTGTGCTTTCCCAAGAATAGGTGATAGTTATCTGGATGAGATTTGGTGTGACAAATATTACAGTCATCACTTATATTTTTAAGGATGAAAGAAACTTTTGAGATTTCCTGGAATTGAGTTTTCAACACATGTAATATTCAGGTCATGCATATATGAATGTAATATGGTATCCAGACCTTAACATTTACCTATGCTTTGGTCACTGTGAGAAGTGATGAAATAATTTGTTTGGATTTATAATTTGTTTGGATTTTTAAATTATTAAATAATTTGTTTGGATTATTTTTTATTTAACTAAAGTTTGGATTTATAGCATTTTATGAAACAGAAAACTTTTCTTCAAGGGAAAAGTCTAATTATAAGAAAAGGACAAACTGTTATGTGGTCAGGTAAGGAAATAAAGTACAATTTATTTCTATTGAGGATTACATGATAGATCTGGTGACCTAACAGTGTGCTCGGTAACTTTCATCTCTTATTATGCCCCCTAAAGTATATTTTTATTCCTATGTACTTTCCTCTGTTCTCTGATATGTTCTTCAACTTCTCTCTGAGTCAGTAGCTTTTTCTTTCTGTTTCTATAATTCATTCTAAATTTGCTTCCCTTTTGGGTTTAATTCATACTCTGGATTTTTGGCACACTGAGGCTTACTGTACAGTCACCTCAAATTTGGGGGAATATACATCAGTAAAAACCTTAGTAAAAGAAAGACACCAGTTTCCTAATTTGTCAATGGTAGTCTTTAAATATGTTGGTTTCTGCTTTCCAGTCCCATGTGACAAACATAATAGGTTCATAAGACTAAATCATTGCAATACAAACACGCTTATGATAATGACCAAACTTTCTTAAGTATTTACTGTGTGATACACACATTTCAAAGCACTTTGCATATAATTCTCTGTCCAAAGTCAATGATAACTCTCTGAATTTGGAACCAATGTTAACTCTAGTTTATAACTGAACTCTGAGGTTTTAATTAATTTGCCCAAGATTGCATAAATAATAGGAGAGTAGGCCGGGAATGTAGCTCATTGGCTCTGCCTTGCCTGGTAAGAGCAAAGTCCTGAGATCAATCTCAGGTATCATAAATAAATAAATAAAAATAGGAGATTACTTTTGACTATCTTTTGTATATAGAAAAACTTTCAATTGTGAATACTGTAGATACTTAACAGTCTCCTGGATTCACAAGAAGACAACACTATTAATCCATTAGAAAACTATAGAGTGATATTCAAATGCATATTATTAATAGAAATAAGGTCCAGTACTCCTTATGTTTATCTTTCTAAATTGTCTAATATCTCTGCCTACAAAATTGAAAGTGTATAGAAATTCTAATAGATAAAAATGATGACAATATTTTGAGACATTGTGGTTATTTGTGGTTATTTGTGGAAGATTATTTTGGCATTTTTTTCTATGTGCACCCCTTCTTTTTGGAATAACCCACTCACTACCCAGTATACTTCTTGTTATATCAAAAGGTAAAGAATCAGAGTAGAAGGCCAGTGATTCAGTCCTGAACAATCATGTGAACCATGGTTACAAGAAGTCTATCTTGGGTTTTCTTTTGGATGTTAAATGTGAATACTAAGAGATGTTATGTATGGACACAAGCCGCTCATTTCAAAGAGAATCTCTCCCTTTCTTTGGAGCAGAGTATGTTGAAATGGTACAGCAAGGAGCTCTCAGCAAGCACAGCTTCACATACTGCCATCAATCCAATGCAGTTTAAGAAGACCAAGCAAACAAAGACATAACAAAAATAGAAGGATTGAAAATGGGAAAGATGGTAGGGATGACTTGATTTTTGGTTTAATATTTATGTCACAATATTTTTTGCTTAACTATGGTTAAACTGAGTTTCTTTCAAGTATAAAGAAAATTATAGGCATAACTCAGAACTGAACTGTAGGATGGCAACATGAGAACTTGTGTAAAGCTTAAATTGAAATGTCACATTTATTTACTTTCTATGTCAGTAATTATACTGTCAGAGATTAGTCAAATACATCCTTAGAAAGAGGTAAATATTCTCTTTAGTAACAGGAAAAAAGTAGTGAAAAGAAATACTAAACAGAATTAGATATCTTTATTATTTTTTAAACCAAATATGTATATATTGTTTGAAATAAAGAGAAGTGTATGAAATTAAAGTTAATGTTTTTGTCCCTTTTGAAAGAATGAAAAATCAAGTTATCTTCTCACATTATAGCACCATACAGTTTAGTAAATACAAGTTATCATCATTCATTTTACTCTTTATTTTATTTAAAATAAAAGTTGCTGCTTTCCAGCTAGCCTTAATCTATAGCCATAATGATTTATGGGCTCGAATTGTTGCTTTTTGTATTTTTTGTTTGTTTTACTTTCTCAGAGATATTTATTTTGTAAATTATTACAGATATATGTCTTCATGTATCTGGCATAATACAACAGTGTGTTCCAGGTTGATCTATTTTTTTCTAAGGCCAGGATTACTCTCTTTTTTGGGGGGAGAATAATATTCCACTGTGTTTATATGCCACATTTTCTATAACCACTCACCTGGTGACAAACCCTTCGGTGACTCACTAGCCTGCCTATTCTGAGTAATTCTGCAATAAAATGAAAGTACAGATAGTTTAATTCTTTTGTACACAAACCCAGAAGTTGGATCACTGGATCTATGGAATATGTTTTTCAAAATTTTTAAGGAAATAAATTTCTAATTCTTCACCTCAGAACATGATAAATGTGCTTTAAAAATATGAATTAGCTTAATTTAATCATTCTACATTGCATAAACATTATCAATATATTGCATTATGTGCAAAAGTATACAGATAATTTTTCAATCGAAATAAAGTTAATAAAAATAATCTTTAATTTTCCCTATAAGAAAGAAAAGGCTTGATATGTAGGATAAAAATGCATTGCAAATCAAATTAACTGAGAGGCAAATTTGCCTTATTGAGTTACCCTGTGAGACATTCAATGCTTGGTTGATTTCACAGTTTTCAACAATACAATTATACAATTCACAGTTCAACTCTAGAGTAAAAATATTTATTAGTGGATTCTTTTATTTAGGAACCTAGTACAGCATCTCATGCAGAAGTGAATAAAAAATGCCTAAACAAATGTGCTCTAAGAGAAATGATTGTAAAGTATAAATAAAATATATACATTGATGTGTTACTAGTAGTACATGAGAAACAAGAAAATGCATAAACATTTTTATTAGTTTCTTACTCAGGAATTTATGAAAAACATATATAAAATAGTGCAAAATATAATTTATTTCCTTTTGGTCTTCAATTAAGCAGTTACATATATTTTCTGCCCCTCAAGCTATAGTTTTACTACAGGAACAATTTTATCTAATTAGTGTTGTTACTACCTAAAAATCAATAACTATTGATAGGTCTGGAATTAGAAGATCCTCTGATTCATTTCCAGAGAACATGATCAATGAATACAAGAATGGGAATTTGAGAATTCCTCTTTCTGGTAAATAAAACATTATTACATGTAATTTATCTGCCACAAGATTGTATAATGAAGCCTTTGACAGATTGTTTATTGTCTAAAATTGATGAGTTGCTTTAAAACATTAATTTGTTTCTAGAGTTATTTGGTTCAATCGTATTTTTCTTAATTTTAGGCTATGGGGTAGTTAGTTCTCAATAATGCTTTTCAGAGATATTAATAACCTTTATAAAACAGAATTCACTATGCCTGAACTTTTAAAATAAAATAAACTCCATCTTTCTTTAAATTTGATTAACCATTTTATAATATGTTACAAAAATAGATTTGTGGCAAAATCATATTCACCAATCTGTGTCACAATCTGAAATCAGTAAACACCAACTGATAATTTTGATTCTAGAAATAATAATGGATTGATGTATGACTGCAGTAACCTTCTCAGTGGCGCAACTGTAGAGGTAAACCATTGATTTCCAAGGAGAGTGATGTTACTATTCAAATGAAATGGTGGAAAAAATCATGCAGTTATCTTTTACACAGAATTTTTCCTCAAACCTTACTCTAATGTGTTGCTTTAAAATGACTTTAACATTTACTCTTACACACAAAGGTTTGTCATAATTCATTTGTAGTCATGCAAATTTCTGTTTTCTTGGCATCATTACTAATCAGTACTGCTAACTCTATAATCTATATTAACTAAATCTAACACTGTTGTAGAAAATTCAAAACGGGCTGGGGATTTAGCTCAGTGATTTCACTGCCTGCTGCGCAAGTGCAAGGACCCGAGTCCGATCCCCGGTAGCCCCCCACCCCCAAAAGAAAAAGAAATAAAGAAAATTCAAAAGAGTGGCAAAATAATCATTAATGATGCTTTGGAAAACTGTTCCCACAATATTTGTCTTATGAATATCTTATTATACCTAGGTGACTATGTTATCTAAGCTGCATTCCCTTGACTTAGAACCATAATGTGTAATATTAGGTTAGAAATGCTCTGTATTATTAGGATATGTAATTCAATATTGAAACTCTTTGTATATGAACTACTTAAAAATGTTAAAATGTATTATTTCTTTATGAAATTTTGACATAACTCATACAATTTCTTGAAAACATATGGCACAAATAAAAGCGGAAGTTATTTACACAACCGAAATCCTGGCCTTTCTAGTAGTGTTTGTTATCCCTGAGGCATATTCTATACATGGACTCACTGTGCAATGATCTTTCTCAGTGTCTCAGATTTCATGAAAAATAAGTATGACACACAAGTCTCATCCTACCAAAGTATTATTTCTATTTTATTTGAAATTTGACACTATCAGCAGATTTACAATTAAAAAAGCCTACAGAAGTTGTATGTTTGAGTGTACTTGATCTGTCAAGTAAATGAAAGAGAATATTCTTTTCACCCATTGGTCATCTACACATGAATAAGTGGAACCTATCCCTGAGATATGGATTGAGTTCTGATGACCTGTCAAAAGCAGAATTTGAGAACAGTGACTAAGGTAAAATTATCTAGTTAATTCATCTTGGTGGTAGTGAGATGTTTGGCCTTATCCAGTTAGTATCTCTCTTCTTTACAAAGAGACTTGTTGAACTGCAAAATCTGTGAAACTTCTTAAATTGTCATATAAATTAATCACATTATTTCATATTTTATTTTGTATTGAGAAAAGATATGAAATATCAAGGCATTTAACTTTTTTTTTAATAATACTGCCATTTGGCATTATTTTTTCTTTAGATTTTGATTAACCTTTTACAAATGCATATATTTTGGGAATGTAAATTATTCAAAATTGTTTCAATCTATTAACCAAGACTAATACATTATTATTAATATATTAGTATTATCATTAGAGATAGCCTGCAATGCTTATACCTTCTGATCCGTTCATTTACTCTTTCAATAGCAACCCTTAGAAAAAAATTAATGAATTATAAAATATTTACCCATAATGAATATGTAATACAATACAAATAACACATTTTGGTAAAAATAGTAATCAAAAGCAATGAATTAAGTATACTATGATTCCAGGGAATATTTTCTAAAGACTATGTTTCTTTTTAGTTATCTAATGTTTCTATAAAATACACTTATGGTTTGTTCACAATGAAATTTCACCATATCTACATAGTATTTATACATTTGGTGATCAAAAGATATGGTAAATTTTAAAATTTAAAACATTTATCGCAGTAAAAGACACATTACTAAGAACAATGAAATAAATGTGCTCAAAGCAATGGGGAGTATTTTGAGTATTTGGCGATTAATGGTAAGTATTTTTTATTGAAAAGATGTTTTAAAATTTAAACTTTCACCATATATTATGATCACCCTTTGTTTATCAATAGCTTATCAATCAATACTTGTGGTAACTATATGCATTGTTGACAATTTGAAAGTATATACAGGTCAACATGATTGTGCACACCTATAATACCAGCACTTGGGAGGGTGAGGCCGGGGGTTGTTATGAGTTCGAAGCCAACCTGGGCTACATAGGGAGCCCAAGGCCGGTCTGAATGACATAGTGAAACCCTCTCAGAAAACCAAAACCAAACAAACAACAAATCACAAAAATAAGATAGTCTTACAGTAAAAAAGGAAAATTCAGTAATTCATGTATCCACTACCTAAAAGTAAGCATTATGATTATTGCTATGCATTTATTTTCATATTTCATATATTCACAAACTTTCAGATAGTGGAGATATCACAGGAAAAACATTCCTTTCTGTGTAACATTAATTGTAATATACCATTAACATTGTCTTATCTTTGCATTAAGAGATTATATTATTTTTGAAGTACTTTACAGATATTATTTATATAGACATAATGTTTTGGTGGGAGAATTATTTATCTTTGGACAGTCTGAACACAATTTTTATAATTTTGAGGATTAATGAATGCGCAAAGAAATTAAATTGATATGAAGTAACTAGCTTTGTGTGAAAAGGCACACACATATTAAATATGAGCATTTTATATATTTTAATGTGAAAATTATCAGTGTGTGCAAAACTAAGGGTATATTAATAACTTTTAATGATTTCAAGGTCTACTTTTAAAATCTGATCATATAAATCCCCAATCACTTTATAGACTGTTCATTTTATTTTGAAGAAAATATAAAGAATTATTTCCCTTTAGTAACTCATTTTCAGAATATGTAAGGAAAGTTATTGTAAAATGAAATTTTGTCTTAAGACTTTTCCTTAATATCTGGAGATTTATCCATTTCCTCTGTTCAGCAATAATTTGCACTGGCTTACCCAAGATTGAGGAGATTCTTAAGACAGAGAACTTTTAGTGTTAAATTAGATAGCCTTGGGCAACTTGGCACAATTGATCAACTATGCCTATCTGAATATTTTTCCCCTCAGTTTTGTGGGAGGAAATTCCTTGTGATCACATATTTAGTTTCTTCTTTTCCCTGGCCCAAAAAGTAGACTGTTAACTCTTTAGGCAGTTAAATGAAGCCACATATGGTAATAAAATAATATGCTTGACATCTAGGTTGTGGCCATTGAAACACCTTCCACATGCTCCTTCAGATCTCTTTTGGAAGGTGGCTGAATAGAAGGACATTATACCTGACCTTCTGTTAGAAGGTGGGACCTGGTTGGAAGAGGCAAGGCCCCTATGGGAGTCACCTGGAAAGTTACATCTCCCTTGTTGGCTCCTCCTTTGACTCTCTCTGCTTCCAAACCCTTGGGCCACGAGCAGCTTCTCCTGCCTCAGAGCCAGCTGACTATGGTCTGAAACCCCTACCAGTTATGAACCACACTAAACCTCTCTTATTTTAAACTGTGAGTGTCAAGCACTGTGTTCCAGGGACAGCAAAGTGAGACATGGGTCAATTGGTTACAATAACTAGAATTAACATAACCCAATCCAGTGTTTCAATATTTACATACTTACTAAGTTGCAAAGAATATCATCAAAGTGTGAGGTTTACCATGGAGAAAGATGATCTGAGGTTGTCGCAGCAAGTTTTGAAGTTATAAACTAAAACAAAAACAAGTAGATGAAATCAGTGGAAATTAGAATTGAAAGGATTATTAAGTTATTGTCAAATAATTGCAATTGAGCCAGAGTCTTAAAGTTTAAAGCTATTATTCTTATGTGGGAGAGGAAAAAAAGCAGTAGAAAATTATTTGTACTAATGAGAACTGACTGTCCTAATTTACATCCCCACCAATCTGTGTGAGGGTTTATTGTTTTCTCTGTGCACTTCCCTGCACTTGCTTTTAGTCTTTTTTGATAATGGCCATTTTCAATGCAGAAAGGTGATGTCTCATTGCAGTTTTGAGCATTTCCACAATGATTTGTGATGCTGAACATTTTTACATTTACTTGTTAGTTGTTTGTATATCTTCTTTTGAGAAAAATCTATTCAAATCTTTTGCCCATTTAAAAAATTGGGTTATTTTCTTCATAATGAATGATATGAGTTATTTTATAAATTTTCTTTATTAAGTTCTTATTAGATTATTATATTTTGCAAATATTTTATCTCATTCTGTAAATTGTTTCTTCAAATGTTGATTTTTCCCTGACAGTGGAGAATAATTTTAGTTTTATATAATTCTATTTGTCTATTTTGCTTTGTTTCCTGTGATTTCATACTATATCCAAATACTTATTTCTCTGACAAATTCCAAAAAGCAATTTATCTTTTTTTAGGACTTTTACCTTTTCAGGTCTTACATTTGATCTAATATATTTCAAGTTGATTATGCAAATGGTAGGAGAGAAGGATCCAAATTTATTCTTCAAGAGAGTAGCCTATTTTTCCAAAATTATTTCATGAGGAAACTCTATCCTTTTTCAATTATATGTTCTATAAATTTCTAGGTTTATTTATGGGCTGTCCATAGTGTTCCATTTTTCTATATGTGTTCTTTTATACCAGTAGCATGCTATTTTGAATACTATAAGTGTGTTGGATGCCTCCAGTGGTTTTCTTGCTCAATATCACTCTGACCAGTTGAAGTGTTTCTGTTTCTATGTAAATTTTAACATTTTTAATGAAAACTGTCATTAAAATTTAGAAAATCCATTCATTGAATCTATAGATGGCTTTCAGTATAATGACCATTTCAACAGAATTTATACTTCTGCTACATTTAAAAGGGAAATATTTCCATATGTTTGCTTATTCTGCAATAGCATTCATGAATGTTTTAAATTCAGAAAATATTTCAGTGAGTTAATTAACACATTTTACTGAGTCCTAATTGTCACCATCATAAGATGCTTCTAATTTGGTGTTAATGATGAGAATAGAGTCAATTTTTATTGTAATATTCAAAGATGGTAGAGTGCTTGTTAAAATTCTGCATTTTAGCAGTCTAGTGTTTCATGGTTTCAGAAAATTGTTCAGCTCCTTTTTATTTTTATGTCTCAACCCTATTTTGTTGCCTTTTTGCAGGGACAGTTCATGATCAAATCTTAATAAGCAGAGTAAATATATAAAGAAGGAAAGATTACTTAACAAAAATCAGAAAACTCATAACTGTGATATTTAGAAAATAAATATTTGAACATTTATTTTCTCATTTAAATATGAATAAGTGATAATAATAAAATATAAAGTAAATGAAAAACATACTGCAGCATGGGGAAAACCATTGGCAGATAAAGCCATACAAAGTAATGCTTCTAAATAATAGCTGAGAAAACAAGTAAAAATTTAAATTTGATCTACTTTGAATTCTCCATAAAATACAAACCGACACTGCTGTGTAGCCATAGTACTGAAACTTAAGGGAACAAGCAAAAGAGCAAAGATGAGAATCTGAAGAAACAGGTTGCAAAACAGACTTGCTTAATTAAGAATATAACATATAGAATTTTAAAATGCAGTTATGATCACTAGTCTCATTAAAAGCCACAAAATGGGGCTGGGGATTTAGCTCAGTGGTTTCATTGCCTGCTGCGCAAGCACAAGGCCTAGAGTTTGATTCCCGGTACCAAAAAAAAAAAAAAAAGCCACAAAATGTTCAAAAGAAAGCAAAGAAAAAGAAATAGAAATTTTAGAAGGTAAACCATTAATCTCTTAGAATGGCTGCAGTAAAAGCAGAGAAAAATCTGAAAGAGGAAACTAATCAAAGGCAAAAATTAATGAGAAAAAAGTCACAACCTCAGTTAAAATAATCCAATAAGTACACAGAAATAGCTGAAACAGAAAACAAAAGTTAAAACAAAACTACCTTTTTGTTAAAATGACTTAAATATCTAGGTAAAAAAAATCATTCTTTGGGTCCGGGAGTTAGCTCAGTGGTGCCGCCGCCTGTCTTGCGAGCTCAAGGTCCTGAGTTCGATCCCCGGTACCAAAAGCAAAAAAAAAAAGAAAAAAAAAAATCATTCATTTTATTCCTTGGAAAATTAATGAGGAAGAAGATGAATGAATTATTGAGATTTGAGAAATTATCTCACAAATTAGTCAAGCAGATCAATTCTGCTTTCTACAAAAGTAACAAGTAGAATTAATTTCCCTTTCTCTATTAAACATTAAAGGCCAGCCAAAAATAGCCACCAAAATTATTTCAACAATTTTAAACAAAAGACAAATACTTTTCTGGAGGTATTAAAGACTTCTCCACTTATCTCAGTTTTCAAAGTGGTCTTCTGATGTAGTGCTACTGCTCTCCTTATAATCTGAACACGTCGGTAGTTCTCCTCCCTCATGAGGCTTGTATTCTTTTACTCTTAGCTAGATCACACTCTGTACAAGTAAATACTTGGCTCTTCTAGCACATCCTTTCAGATCTCAGCTCAAGCATCACCTTTGGAGAAATGTCTTAAGAATATCAAACTAAAGATAAACAATGATATAAGTACAAGAGGAGGCGTAACCACAGAAACAATAAAAATATATAACATTGGGAATGTATTTAAGCCAATAAATTATAATTCTTTTAAAAACAATGAGTCTTTTCAAAAATTCAACATTTTGAAAATAGCTTGAGAATATATTAATACTATTAAATGTAAACCTTAAAATCATAGTGATCAGTTTTTCTGTGTTTTTTTGGTACCAGGAATCGAACTCGGGACCTTGCACTTGTGAAGCATTTGGGAGAACCACTGAGCTAAATCCCCAACCCCATAGTGATCAATTTAAAGTTTCACAACAGAAACACTAAGTTCACCCATTTACTGGCAATTTCTATGTGGTATTGATAGGATATTTAAATTTACACAAATTTAAAGTACACGGAGTGATACATCTAGAAAAGGAACATCTCTATATATGAGAAAAGGAACATTTATAAAATACGTCCATATGCATCATAGTTAATGTTGAAATAATACAACTTGTTTTTGAGACAAGGTCTAGCTATATAGTCATAGCTACATGAACATCAAACTAAAGAACACCTATGTAGCTCAGACTGGCTTTGAACTCGAGGCAGCCCTCCCACCTCGGCCTCTTGAGTGCTGAGATAACAAGTATGCACCACCATGTCAGGTTATTGTTACTATTTTGAAATGATGAAATTAGTTATGTAGAAAGTCCAAAAATATCTAGGAATCAATTAATTTCCCCAATTTGTATACCTTTTAATGCCTTTTTTTCTCCAAAACTTCCACAAAAATGTAGAGTAAAAATAATGATAATTTTAAATTCATTTTAATTTAATTTTTAAGTATCTTTTATCAGATAACACTTCCTTTATTTTTTATAAAGGTAATGTTGTTTTTTATTAATGAATGGATAATACAATTCATCAAATGATTTTTCCTTTATTAAGATGATTGTTTTTTCATCTTTTTACTTACTAGTATCTTCATTTTCTATTTTATACTGTTTTCATCACTCAATAAAGATGAACATGACGTTCAGTAATAATACTCATAAGTACATGCTGAAAAAATGGTAGTACATATGGCCTGGAACATTCATAAAAGTGTTCACAGAAATATTTTCTATATTTCCCCTTCCTTCCTCACAAAATTTGGAAAGCAATTCACACCTCAAAATTAAATTTGAAAAGCACAATTTTGCTATACAAAGTATCAGCAAAATGTATAAATCATATCTGTATTTATAAAAGCAGAGAAATTGCAAAGGCAAAGTATTATGGAAAACAAGTAGATCACTGGATAATTCATACACTATGTATCCATGTTTTCATTTAAAAATATGCAATTAATAAAATTTTAAACAGTTGCAAAAGAATGGCAAAATATTTCTGATAGCAGTCATCATTGTTAAGGAAGAATAGCTAACACTCTGGGTAGGGAAGGTAGAGGGTCATCAACTGCACTAGTAACCAGTTATTTCTTAAGCTTGGAATACGGATGCTAATATAATGCCTTTGAATTATTCCTGTCCATTTTATATTTTTAAGTTAATAATATGTATTTCAATGAAGTATTTTAAAGTAACAAATGTATGAATGTAAGATGACTAAACCAAACTTTTATTTCTGTGAGACAAAGTAGATATTGTAAGAATGTAACCCAGGCATCTTTAATAAAACAATCCAGTCTTATTTTGTTTTTGACATTATTGCAGATTTTCATAATATATTATTTGTTCTTTATTTGCTTTTGCCATTCTCCTAACTTTAGTTTTCATGAAGGAGCACATCATATCTTTGTTCAACAAAATATACATTTTTTCATAGATTATTGCCTGATAAATGATATTTGACATATGTTTTAAAATTAATGAATACAAGAAAAATAATGACATGCAAGTGGAGAACTTAAGATGATCATCTTTTTCTCCTTATATTGAACCTCATGCTTCCTTATTTAAGGATGTTTAACTTTTCTTTAACTGAACATGTATGTGATATAAACAAGTTATATCACATCTTGTCAACACAAAGTGAACAATAACAAAATTCTACCTTATTAAAGGAATAAACATAAAAATAAGCTCACTTATTTAGCAGACTTTTTGCAGCTGCATTTCATACTTCTCTTTGAATTATAGCCCAATTTAAAGGAGACATTAGCTTTCTACAATGTCTGCAAAAATGTCTTTCTTCCATAAAACATTAAAACATCCCACATTTTCCTGAGGGAAATATTATTTCTCAATTTGTTATTGCAATAACAGAGACCATAGTTGTGAGTGATAATCTCAGAATGGGGAATAAAATTACTGGTACTTTTTTTTCTTGTAATGATAAATGCTTCACCAGTAGAGTGGTTTTTATCCCTTTTCAACAGAAGCATCAACTCATTTCATTGCTTATCTTTTTCAGAAATATTCAAATGGCCTCTGCACATATACTATAATTTCAGTTTAGAGCTTCAGTGAAGAACTCAAAGCTTTATTTAGTTCTGGAAATGATTTAACGGTGATGATACCATTTCAGAAAGGTTATTCCATAACACATTCTTTGCTTTTGCATTAGAGGTTCTTCATTCTCTGTCATTAATTCTGGAAAGAAGAAACAATGGCTTATTACACTTTCCAGTCTTCTTTTTTGCTTTACAGCAATGAACTTGGGCACTGTAGTACTGAACTGCCATAAATTTAAAGCTCCTTAGTGCACTGTATTAACATCAATATTATTAGGAAAAAAATGTCAGACATAAATTAATCTGAACACATTATGCTATATTTTTTTGAGACAGGGTCTTCCTCTGTAGTTCATGTTGGCCTTGAACTCACTGTGAGCGCAGGCTTGACTTGTACTCCTGGCAGTCCTCCTGCCTCAGCCGCCCAAGTGCTTGGATTACAGGCATGTGCCAATATGTCCAACTGACATTATGCTAATTATATCTATCTTGAATTTACCAGAGTGTGTATTAAATTGGTGTTTATAATCACAAAGCACTGCCCTGAAATTACATCCCACCTTTAGAAAATGGTTGCTGATTGTAAAAGAAAAATAAGATATAATCTATGACCATAGATTACAATATCAGGCATTGAGAAGTAACACACCTGTATTAATCTGCCTTCCTTTGCTGGCTCATAATACCTAACACACACAATGTGTAACATACACAATATAGATTACAGTTTCAGGAGATTCAGTCCATAGTATACAGGATCTGAGGCAGAAACATCATGGTGAAGGGCATAGGAGAGCAAAGCTCCTTAGTTCATGGTGCAGGGAAGTGGAGCAGGGGAGCCACACTAGAGAGGAAGGGTTGAGGGATCAGTTATAGTACGCAAGGTTACGCCTTCATGAATAAAGCAGATATGCTGAGAAATGTGCTACGCAAATTCCCTGGTGTCTTCCAAGCTAATCAAGTATGTATTAAGCTTGACACTAACACCTGATAAGCCTGTATGGCCAACTAGGTAATGAGTATCTAGTGAACTGGTAGTGCATGTCCCCCCTCCCTCTAGTCATCCTTTCCTAAAATTGATACAATATGTAAATTCTCAAATACTGATTAAGGAACAAAAAAAAAGACATTGTGTTTTCTGTTTTTAAGCACTCCCTATAACTACATCTGACTTTTTGCAGGAAAGTTGGTAAATGAAGACTCACAGAAGCAATTTTTAAAAAAACCATTGTAAGATTCCAGGCACCAATGGAATCTAGGAAAATCTAGAAGAATGAAGTCATTCTGTGACATTTCATCATTTTGAATTTTAAAAGTTTTTAGCCCCACTGAGCTCATGTTTCTCCCAATTCTCTTGCAGTCATCTGACACAACAGAAAATGAAGCCAGAGGAAAAGTGAAAATTTTATCCCAGGAGTTACTTGACCACTAATACCACCTCTTTCAGAAAATGTAGCTAAAGGGTACAGTGACATGTATCTGATTCATGTTGAGGTTTACGCAAAGCTGATGGGAGTAATTGCTACACATATGTTGATAAAGCCTAAGGAATTTTTTGTTGCACTTATATATTATGTAATACAATGATCATATTCAAACTTGCCAACTTATTGGCTTACAATAATTTAAACTGTGGAATAATTGGTTATACTTGAATTTTACTGTCATTTAAATATATTGTTTTTCTTGGGTGCAAATCACTAACATAAGTCAAAAGTTGCTGATTCATAGAATTCCAGCAGATTTCTGTCATTATTCTCAAACATTTGTTTTAAGTTTGCACATTTTGAAAATTTTAGAATACATACAGTAAAGAACAGATAAAATATTTAAAAACCAATTCACTGTCATGATTTCACAAACATCTCACATTTATATATTGATTTTAGATATATTTTAAAAACAAAGAAATACAGAGATTCAATTAAAACATATACAACCCCTTTCTCCATCTTTTTCTTCAGAGGTATTCCTGTCTTAAAGTTAGGAAACTTCTCTACGTCTTTTAATGTTCCCCACCTTCTTATATGTCCATAAATGATTACCACTGTCAGAACATATGTTTTAAAATTTTATTTAGATAATACATAACTTGAATCTTTTACCTGGATGTGAGAGCACGTTTGTCTATGGCAAATAGCCAATTTAACTGGGGCAGCTGGAAAGCCTAAGGAGTTAATATCCCAAGAGCACCCTAAACAAATAAAATATTGGAGTTGTTGAGAAATAAAAGGCTTATTCATTCTTCTGATGATTCTGAGTTATATTCTACAATATCTCTGAGGGCTTCTAGTGGAAATGAAAAAGAGTTAACTACAGTACAAGCACAGACATTTCACATACTTCATATTGATTTTCTTTCCTTTTTTCCTTTCTTACTTTCCTGTTCTCTGTTCTTTCTTTGCTTATCTTCTAGGTAAATTACTTGTCCCCATATATGTGTGTGATAGTCTACCATCAGGATTCTCTATACTGAGACATTCCGGGTATAAAAAGTTTTTAATGTACTTATTTCTTGTGCTATTTCTAACCTTTTCCTCATCCCAGGAACATAGATTGCAATCACACCAGGTCATTTGATATTCTGGATCAGATTATGCTAATTTACATCTCTGTGCTTAGCCTGGTGTCACAAATTGTTGGTATCTGCAGCTTCTTACATGACTTACATTTTATTGGAGATGGACAACTCTTAGCCATGTACCTTTGCCAATGTTTCTGGTGTCACCCCATGCCCAAAATGCCCTTTATCACTCTTTGGAGTCCTCCTCCTTCAAGATTCCATTCAGAAGTTAACTCCTCCTCCATCTTTCTCCAACACCCTATTGTCACAGTGAATAGTCACCTTGAACATTCCAAAAAGCTTTCCCAGTTGTTAGGATATATCATGATGTTTTGTTTGATATATTATTATTCATTTAATTCTCTTTGTTTCTTAATTATTTGAGTCTTTGGTAAGGTAAACTGTTTCTTGGTGGTATTCTTCAGCATAATTATGATATACATTATATCAATATTTTCATGATAATTAATAATGTAATAAAATTAAATACATTTTCTAAAGTTTGTAAACTAATTTTATAAGTTACGTTTAAGTTATAAAATAGACTTGATAAAGCTTTTAAATTCAATATTAGCATTTTTCTTTACTCTGAAAAAATAAACAGGTAAAATGTAAATCACATTGACTGTATAATAACTATGGTAGGTTACAAAATTGTCCATAAGTGTGCACCTTTACCCATATTTATAGTCTTACTGTTGTTTCATTTGGTGCAGGGCATGTTTTCCCATCCTGGATTATGAGTTTTGTTGTTATTTTTTTGGCAAATAACATGTCTATAAAAATCGCAATGAACTAGTTATGAATCAAGGCGAAAGGGAGACTCAAATGATGCAGGTTGTGTGTGTGTGTGTATGTGTGTGTGTGTGTGTGTACCCACACACTGAGGAATTTGGATATATGCCACTCTTGCATTAACACTGGAACAATTCCCCATAGATGACTATGATTTCTTCAGTCTCAGCCCCAGAATGAAACTGATGAGGAGTAACAAGGCCATGTGGACCCACATCATGGAGAAAGAAAAACTCAGCAGAGAGCAGGTTGTCAGCCTTAATTTTTAAGAAAAATCCTAGTATTAAATTATATTATTTTATAAATGTAAGTCTAAAACTTGGCAGGGTAACATAATAAGTTAATTGAAAATGTCATTTTCCTTAATGTTATTAGTTTTACCAATTTTGTCTGATAGATTAAACTGTCTATAGACTCCAGTGAGTCAACTAGGTAGTATTTTCACTCTCTTCTCACAGACCCTTGCAAAAGATGAATGAACAGCTTCAACAATTCCATTTTACAGTGAAAATAAACAATAATAATTTTTTAAAAAGCTAAATATATTAGATGAGAGAAGTACCAATTATTTTTCATTGAACCACAGTTGTAGGTTTATCGTATAACCATCTCTATTCCACTCAAATAAATCAGACCTGCCTCTAGCACTGGAAAACTAATTATACTTTTTTTTAAACTTAATAAGCCTCATAAACCATACTATTTAATTTTGTAGCTCAATACTTTAACTCACACATTGTAAAAGTGTACTTTTCCCTAGAAGGAAAATAATGTAACAGAGCTATTATTAGTATGTTAAAAGTCACAGAATTAAATTATTTTGGCCATTTGAGATTGTTATAAACCTCACATCCTTTTTATTTCCAGGTATACTTCTTTATTAAAACTAGGATGTAACTACAGTTCAAAAGTGGAACAGTAGCAATAGTTAAGGAATTTATACCCATTTCAAACTAAATAATTCTGAAGAAGTTTGTCTCTGTAAGCTCATTTCAGCATTTCAAAAAAGGCAACCTGCACTTCTAACACATAGTTGTGAGAGAGCAGCAACAAGCTTTCAAAATCATCTATAAAGGTGACTGAGTGTGTAGTTTGTGCTTCTTGATTTTTTGTGGGTTTGAAATATACAGAATTATGAATGTTTATTGAGTTTTAGAATACTTTTAATGAAAATTTAGCAATTTTAATTTTGATACCTTTATTATTGGTCATGTTCATTTTTTTCAAAAAATATTTGTAAATATAGTAAACAAAAATATTTTATTGCTGAAAGATATACTATTTGAGAACATAACACCTCAAGGCTGAAGAAAATTATGTAAGTTTTGCTTTCAGTCATTTATTCTAGTATCAGTAAACTAGCCTCAGATGAAATCTAGACCATCACTTGTTTTAGTAAAAGATTATGAAGACATAGCCACATCTATTTGCGTCTTGTCCCTGGCTGTTTTTGCACTGGAATTATGGCAGTGAGTGGCTCTAACAGACAGGAAATGTAATGCAAAGGATAAAATACTTATCTGACTTTTTACAGAATATATATGTATAGACCTCTGCCTTAATCAATAATATTCAATTTGCATACTTGTATTGTGAAAGTATAAAAAATGTAATCTGTAAAGTAAGAATATTAATTTTTAAGAGAATTTAATTTTACATATTTTAGAGACAATCCTGAGACTCAAATGAAAAAGCTTGTTTCCAAACTTTGTGCTTTTTTTGTTGTTGTTGTTTTGTACCAAGGATCAAACTCAGGACCTTGCACTTGCTAGGCAGACAGCGGCACCACTGAGTTAATCCCTGGCCCATGTGCCTTTTCTTAACTACAAGAATATGAGACATTTTCTACAAGAATATGAAAGTCCTGTAAAAATCAACATCATTGAAAAATAAGATATACTCAATATAGAGAGATATTTATAAAATTGAGGTTGCCAATTATATACGTTATTCATATATAATTTTATATAATGAAACATAGCTTTGAGATTACATCAACTTGGCTATATGATAATCCTTATAATTTCCTTACTTGAAAGTACTGCACAGGCAAGAGGGATATCCTATTCAACACTGGAAAGTCAAAGCTTCTTGACCATATCTTCTGTTCTTGACTATGTATCAGGAGTCAAATAATCCAGCAACATACATGAATGCTTACTTATAAAATGACAGAATTAAACTTTTTTGTCTGTGCTCTTCTTTTCAACTATACAAAACTTACTCCCTAAAATTTAGTCTTTGGCAATCAAAAATGCACATTTATTTTGATTTAGATGTTTACTTCTAGGATTTTATGCCACAAGTTATTTTTGCACTCATTTTGTTTTGTAAAAGGAATTGAACCCTACAAACCATCTATATACTAATAAAATTAATTTAATCATCAAGTTAAATGTTTTTATATCTATTAAAATGATAAAAAAAACTTTTTAGATAGTAACATGTATAATGAAATGGAAAAGAGAAGTGTGTAGTGTGAATAGATTCAACTTCTCATTCCTCTTCTTTTCAATGTGATACCCCATGTGTTTCTATTTAGCTTAATTCCATTGCCATGGCCCAGGTGTCCAAGACAGAAACTCAGTCTCCTTTGCCCCTCCCTATACCTTGTCAAGTATGGGTTAGGAGGTATGATGGATGTTACCTCTACAGTAATGAATTCTATTTCTTTTGCCTCATTACAGCTGTCAGAACTCTAGGTCAAGCTCTATTTCTCTTTACTGAACTTGTGAACTCTTGAAATAAACTGCCAAACCTTTTCCTAGCAATCAGTATCCTCCTCTTGCAATGCATTGTCCCCACTGCTTCACACAATATTTCTAAGGAGCCACTTGACTATGTCAATTTCTTTTCAAATATTTGAGCAACCCTGCTATTCACAGGTTAATGCCTAACTTCCGGGCATGGAATGCACTTTTTTTTATGACCTGGAGACAGTCCCTTCTTTAGTAAGGGTCAGAAACTTCATATGACTACAGGAATCAGAAAGATGTAAATTGATAAAAATGACCAGACCAGACTTCCTTGTTTCACTGGGACAATCACTATTTTTGTGCAATTAATAACATGTGAGAGCATATGTCTGCTGTGGATTTATGATTTCTATAACTCTCATTATCAAGTAGGTAAGGATAGCCCTGATATCTTATTTTTCATACCTATCCCTGTCCAACACTTCCTCCATCTCTTGCCCCTGTTAAATTAAATCCTCCCTCATCTGTATCCAGAAGACTTCTTATATATCATTATGCTATTTATCAACATTCACTTTAGCTATTGTTTCACATATTTGATTTTCTTCATAAGTCATATCCATTATATCCATTCAAGGGATGTGAGAATTAGTCAAACTCAGAAAGTAAATTGGGTTCAAATTGATACTCATACTCTAAAATGTCTATGTAAGGTTTGACATTTTACTTTGTACAGTGCAGGGAGTCAGGGAATTTTTAAAGTGGAATACTGACATGGTTTATTTTAAATCTGTTTGATACTTTGAAAAATATAATCCTGTCAGCTATATAGAGAATAGCTTGGGAGATAGGGAAAAATGATTGAAGAGAGATGTCTGAGGAGGTTGCTGAAAATCTATAGGATATTAATAAAGAGATTCAGAGTTGGAAGAGAAAGAGATGGGAAAGGTACAGACAGTGGACACTCAGTACTGCAGTTGGTGAATTCAGCCAACTTGACGAAGCAGAACCCTCTAGGTACAAAGCTCTCTGCTCCCCCCACATGCTCCTTTCTACTTCCTTAAAACACAGACTCGTTTTGCTTCTGGAAGACAATGTTTTTAAATGAACTTCATATCCTCAAATATGAGTCTCTATTTGGGATCCCTTGTCATAGTGTTTCATAGCACTTCTACAGTGCTGTAGGGCATAAAATTCTGTTATGTGTTTATTTATGCAAGGCTGAACACATCATGAGTAAAGTGTCTGTGGTTGTCTCCATGTAGTATCTCTTTTTTTTAATACCATGCATTGTAGTATATAGTTCATATTTAATTAATGAATAAATTTAAAAGTAGGGCCAGCAAAATATTATAGTTTGAGATAACAGCTAGTTCATTTAAATGAATGATTACCTCTTTAAAAGTCTTTCCAGCTTTCACTGATTTTTTCTGCTATTTTGCTTCCACAATTTGAGATAATGCTCATTCATGATTAATTCTACCAAATAGATTGTTAATTTTGTATAATAAGGCACATATGTATTTAAATGCTACCTCATCAAAAATCTGACATTTTTCCATGAATATTTAATTAAGTTTTCTCTCATTATATCTGTCTAAAATTATTCTACATAATGTAAGAGAGTTCACACAAAAGTAGTGCTAGAGATTTTCAGTCAAAGGAAATGCAACAGAGAAAACAAAATCAACATTTAAGGACACAATTCATCCCATTATTATTTAAATAAAATTATGGAAAATTTATGTCTTGAAAAGAATTTGCAGATAAATTACATTGTGTCTATTTCAGCATATATGCTTACTTTAAAATATATATCCAATTGATTTTATCTAATAATTTGTATCTAATTGTTTCAAAACTCATCTAATAGATTAAATCAGACATTAATGTTATAAGTAATAAGTGGATTTTCACATACAATGTCACTCTCAATTTTAGAGGGAAGATAAATTTATAGTGTTTTTTAAAAATGAGATAAATACATAAAAAATAAACATTTTTGGGCTGAAATTATTTTCCATGGTACCAGAACTTAGAAGATGTTTTTGTTTTCCTACCTGGGTAGAGTCACATTGAAGTAACCATGTTAAGAGCTATGTGATGATACTCTAAAGAAGAAAAAAAGTGTTCTATGTAAAGGAGAAAATAAATTTATTAAAGAATAAAAGCTTGTGAAAACATTTTAATGTGTAAACCATTACAGAAGAAAATAGTAAACCAAAAATTACATAGATTTCAAAAAACATAGAGTCTGATTTTCTCAAAGTATCCATTATATCAGTTGATTCAGAATAAGATGAGTTTAAATAATATTGGCTATTCTATTTATATTATAATTTATATAATCCATATTTATAGAACACACTGAACTACTTAAAATTAGTCCATTTTCTAGAATAAAACCTTGTGCAAATTATAAAGTCATGTAAACACAATAGTTTCTTCATCTTTTATAAAGCAGTCACTCATCAAACTATTTGTGCTGAAGAAAATAATGAGAACTGAAAAACTAGAGAACAAGGAATCAGAAAGGTAGAAGAGGTTTTTTCTTTTTTTTCAAATGGTTTAAACAGGGCCAGGGACTTAGCTCAGTGGTTACTCTGCCTGTGTTGCAAGCGCAAAGACCCGAGTTAGATCCCCAGTAACAAAGAAAAAAATATGGTATAAACAGAATAAGTCTCTTATAAATCACAATTTGAGAAAAATTCCATTATGTATGAAAATACTTATTAAAAATAACCTTGACAATCTGAAAGTATTAATTAATATATTTTATTAAGAATAGAAATAATTACAATATTCTAGAATCTAGCCAAATGGAAATAAAGAATAATCTCAGATGTAAAATATAATAATTATCAGATGATGTTAAAATAAGTTTTGAGATAATGAATTAAGGACTACAATCCAAAGTGACTTTCTTAATCTCAGAAGAATGGAAAGGGTTTGGCCATCAGCATTTTAAAGAACCCTTTTTCCAGAGAGGCAAAATTATCATCTAAACCAGCTGTGCCAATATCTGCTTACTAATTCTCTGGGGAAGTATAAATGTTAGAGAAAAAAAAATGACAATAAATGGGAAGGTTATTAAGAGAATTGTGGAAAACAGATGGGTAGCAACACCAAGAGAAATATTTTGATAGGGTACAGCAGATTCTTCTGCCCAGTATTAGCAGGCTATAGTGGCATAAGCTTCTTGCCCCTCCATAATTTGGCTGTGTACATTAGAAGTAGCAGAGCTTGGATGAGTTCACTTCCAGGCCAGGTCAACTCAGCTCCAATTAAATTTTTCCCCTCTGAATTAACCATTTGTTCTCTTCAGCAAGGATATTCTAATGCCCTCATTCTACAGCCTTACTTGATACTTGTTATCAGCAGGTGTCCCAGTGTCTGCCCAGCTTCCCCCCTTCTCACACTTATTATGAGTAAACACTGGAGCTCCTGGAAGTCCTTTGTCTTTGATGCCTAGATCACCTGAGGTCAGCCCGACTCAGTTTCTTCCAGGTCTCTGTCGGTGTCTCCTCTTTCCTATCTCTCCGAAATCATTGTGTCTCACAGGAGACTAAGACACACGGCCAAAGTTTTCCATAATGTCTCTTAATGTCCTCTTTCCCATTCCCTATAATAGAGGTTGTAATAGTTTTACTGATTGATATTATTCATGTATACAAACTATGCTCCACTCTTTAATAATGTATGAGTAGTGTGGTTTTTGTCCACATTTTAAATGTATATTAGGCTGTAAATATTTTGTTTAACCCAATCTGTAGTACATAATATTAATGATATTTATGAAAATATACAATTTTTGCAGAAGCAAAATAAATTGCCCAGACTGAGTAATGGGTCTTTTAGTGATAAATAAGCAGATATATGAAAATTACACATCAGAAATCCACTCCAAAAAAAATCAAAAGCCAACTAAGTGTAAGTTTTAGCAATCACAAGTAAAAATAAATTATTATGTTCCAAGCATACAATCATATTGGAACAAAACAAACAATTGACTATATTTGAGGAGGCTGAAAGAAAAAATTTGCTTCCTTAGATTACTAATTCTAGGTTTTGTTTTTGAATTTATCATTAGCTCATATTTTTTTCTCTTTTCATTTGAATCCATAGGTTTTTAATATCTTATTAGCTTTTAAGGTAAGCTCTTATGAATTGATCTTTAAATATTTATTAAAATTCAATATAAAGTTTATCATATATTTGGTTATTTATAATTTTAATTAAGAAAGATTACATTTATCCCAAACACTAATTAAATCACTTTTTAATCCGTATAAACAAATAAAATTTGTCTTGGAAGATGCTGAATCACACCGCTGCAGACAGGCAGGTCTGCACACGCCCTACCCAGGTCCCCAGTCACACTGAACACGCCGAATCACCCCGCTACAGACCGGCAGCCACCTGGTTCCACACTACAAAGACACAGAGGACACCAGACCACCAGACCAAGGTACTGAGTCCCGCTGCTCCCTGCCCAGAAGTAGGGGCTTCTGAGCCGCCGTCCCACTGCTCCTGGTCCAGAGGAAGGGGCTTCACGGTCACCATCCCTCCTGCTGCTCCCAGCCCACAGGAAAGGGCTTTTGGGTCACCATCCCTATCACTGCTCCAGGCCCCTGTCTGACCTCTCCCAGCTCAGAGGAGGTAATCCTTGCAGGTGCTAACAGCCCCCTGCCAAAATCGACGTGACAAAACATGTAAATAAGTCTCAAAACCAGACTTCCAGATCACCTACAGCAACCCCAAAGGGAAATGAGATGGAACACTCTGATACTCAACAA
>NW_004624736.1:35155340-35167692 GCF_000247695.1 Heterocephalus glaber | reverse complement strand
CTTAATAATAAATAATTAGATAAGCATAACATTCATTTGGATGGGATTATCAGTCTTCTTTCTCTGCTGTATTGCCTATATATACATAGGTATCTGGCATTTAGTAAAAATTCTTAATGATTCACTTATAAATGTGTGAATGAATATTATGGTAGTGATCTAAAATGTGCCTGAAAAGTGTGATGTGTCCAGAGGTGGGGATTTTGGCAGGTGATTAGTTCTTAGAGGTGCTAAACTCATCATTGGATTAATTCACTAATAAGTGCAAAGCTAAGTGTGTTTTAGAAGATGGGGCCAAGTTGGAAGAAATGAGTTATTGGGGTCATGCATTTGTAGGGTTTGTATTGTGACTCTTCATGCCTTTTCTGCTTCCTAGCTGCCGTAGATCAGTCAGCTTCTCTCTACCTTGACATTTCTAACTTGGAGACACCCAACAATGGACTGAACCCTCTGAAAATGTAAAGCAAAATAAATGATTTCTTTTAAAATAGTGTAAGTCAGATATTTTATTTTCTTGATGAGAAGTGACTAAAACAGTGAAAAAGCACAGTTGTTTTCAACTGCATGATATTTAGTGGTCATTTTGAATGAAATTATATATTATACTTTTAAATGAAAAATATAAATTACTATAGTTGTAAGAACAGATGGTGCATAAATTTCTGAAATAAGAACTTGACTTTTATAATGATTTCTGTAAACAAAATAAAAATAACTATAACATTTATTTAACTTGCCATATTTGAGAATTCAACTGCAAAACACATAGATGGCTGAAATTCACTCAAAAGGAAGGGAATTTTATCAAGAAAATTCATTTGGCTTACTGAGATTGTTTTAAGGCTGCAAATATTTGTAGGTAGACATATAACATCCTAGAAAACCATTTCCTCCCTTACTTTACATTAATATGTGCTATACGTGCTATAAAAGGAATAATCTAATGTTCAATTGCCTTGGGGCTAGGATAACCATGTGATTCCACTGTGGCTAAATGAATAAGAACAGTACTCACATTCATCTAGTCCCCTTGGAACATTAATTAACCTATGCTCTTGAAACATGAATATAACCTACAACATATGTGCATAGATTCCACCCTTGCCTGTGTATACAGACACGAGTTGGTGAAGGGGATGGAGCACAAATATTCAGACACACTTTGTATGAATTGCAGTCATCCTTAGGTTTTCTGACCTCAGACTTATTGCATGAAAAAAAATTGCTATCAATATAATTGTTGCTTGTCATTTTTTCTATAATTTTTAGCTTAATGAAAATCTAAATAATTATTCTCTTTTCTACATGCATATGTCAATGTTGTCTTTTTGTAACATTTATTTTTATTAGCTATACTAACAATGGGAAAATATTAGTATATTAAAATGATATCTGTATCAAAGGCATATGAAATTTCTAAAAACTTTCATTTGATGGTACAGAACTATGGTTAGGCAATATTTAAATAATGATACCATTCTTAATCCTTCAGATTGATCTGTGTCTTTCAATTTTCAACTCTAAAAATAAAACATGAATTAAGAACCATCCAAGTTTCTACAATATTGCAAGAAAGGACCTCAACCTTACCTTACCATATGAGACATTGATTATTTATTTATTTATTTATTTTTGGTACCGGGGACCGAACTCAGGTCCTTGTGCTTGCACAACAGGCAGCGAAACCACTGAGCTAAATCCCTGGCCCAAGACATTGATTATTAAAAAAAAATGATGCACATGTGAACTTTGTAAGAAATACTGATGATTTTAATATATGCAACACATGAAGAGATGCCTCTTTTTGAATAATAGGTGCCTTGTTTGTTCTCATGAAATTTGAGGTAAATTTTGATCCTGTGACCCGGTAGTAGAACTGACAGAAAGAATATCCATTTATAAGTTTGTTCGGCGCATAACCAGCAATCACTTAAAAATATAGAAAGTGTGGTGAAAGATAAATGCCAACTCATTTCCACTGGTTACTTCAAAGCATAAAACTGTATTTTGTGTATTTTAAAAATTAAAAAAAATAAAATCTTTATTTAAAAATAGTAATTTTCCCTAGGTGGCTGTAAAATGGCAAACTAAAAACGGAGAAAAATCGTTTCTTTTGTTTGCTATTACATTTACCTCACAAAGAAATACTACATATTATTTAAGCTACCCCTCCAAACACACATGCACATACAATGACTTCAAATACACTTCTGCTCAATTTTTCAGGGTCTGAAATGGATCAGAATCCTAAGAATTGCTGCCCATCATTGACGCTTAAAAGCATAACAAAAATATTCTTTATACATTTTATATATATATATATGTGTTTGAAGTATATGTGCTGCATACAATAAATACATATGATTTTATCAATTGAAAAAATTTTAATAATATGATCAAATAGAAAATGTATACTAGGTTCTTGAAAACAAAATCCAATTGCAAACAAATTAAAGCCCTTCTTATAATATGAGGAACCTCAAAGTTATCATATCATAAATGGATTTTTTTGGTTGCATGCCAAATAAAATTTATTCTTTCTTTCTGTCACCATGTACCTGGGTCTCTGGTCTTTGTCACTCTGTCTCTGTCTCTGTCTCTCCCCCTCCCCCTTTCTTTCTCTCTCACATCTCATATCATTTTGATCAATTGTTCACATTTGTTTATTGACTTATCAGTTCATTCTTGATCTTTGTAATGTTAATTACTTGTCAATAAGGTAATATATGGTCATCTACATCAGATTTAAGGAGTACATATATGAATTTATTTGCCTGTGCTTAGGCTCAGGAAGATTGTAACCAAGAGAGACAATGACACTTGTATTATTCTTATGGCCTTTACTTTTAGCACAGTTTCCCACACTTTCTTTTTCTCATTGTGTCCTCTTCCAGGAATGAGTGAATTAACAGTTGGTTCAGTAATGTTCTATAGCTCCTGCTGTGTTATTGGGCCAGGCTTCCCTCTCCCTAAATTAGGCATACAAGTCTCTGCAAAGGATTCTTATATTACTCTTCTTATTTACATTGCCCTTGCCTGTATCTGTGTTTCTTCCTGAGATAGTTCCGTCACCTCTGTGTGTGCTCTTGTCTCTGCCCTGTCCTGCCCCCAGGACAAAGTGGCAAAGGTAAATGCAATTTAAGGAACTGTGCATTCTGAGCAATTGGATGCTTCAGAAAATTGATTTTTGGCAAATTGACTTTTAGTAAATGATTTTTCAGAGAATTGATTTAGAACTCTGCCAAATGTTTAACTTCTTGGTGCTAGTGATAATCATTGATATAGGGAAAAGTGTCACATCTAAAACTCTAGTTTCTCTATTAACCTCTAAGATCCACTCTTATCATGAACTCTGAAATCACACCAGTCTGGGAAACAGATAAGGTGGACAGTGAACAGATTGAGCCCTTATATTTTTACCAATATCCTCTGTCTTGCCATAATTTCATGAACTAAAATTTCTAAATCTTTTAGGGTTGAAAGTGAATCAGACCCCCAAATAGCTTTCCTGGATAACAGCATACCCTTTGGAAAATGTATTTTTCTTTTGAAATAAAACCTATGATTTTGTGAGGTTAACCAGAAAATGATGGATATCAGAAAGTATAAGAGCTACTGCTCTACAGATGGCTTAAAATTGTCCAAATATTTTTCAGAAATTCCAGAGAATATGTAATGGATTTCACCCTAAAGGACAGATGGTTGGTTTATCATTTCTCTACTGAAATTAGATAGCTGTAGATAATATGATGATGATGAAGACGATGATGACAATAAAAGAATTCCATGCCAGCAATGTAACATGTATTTGTCAGATATAGGATTTAATTCTGATTCAATCAAACAGCATGATTCCACTAGTCTTTAGAGTCATAAAAATCAGTTATGAAGTTGTTATTTAATGGCAAATAGTTGTAGCTTTAACTTCTCTATCACCATTTCTAAGGTCAAACATGAAGTTAATACAAAAACAAACAAAAATATTAATAATATGTGCAGCCAAAATAAAATATATTTACAAAGTTTCAGCAAAGTAAGTAGAAATTGACCTCTTAAGACCACATAGAAATTAGCTATCATATACAGAATCTACTGAGTTATAAAAGGCTCAAACAAGATTCAAGTCAAGGTGATAAAATCTGTCCCTTCACTCCCTAGCATGATTTCCAAAACTTCCCCATCCCAGAGAGACAGGGAAACTAGCTGGCAATTTGATTAATCCTGGACTTCTAGGATGTGTCCTGAAAAAAATGTATCAAAAGCCAGATCCTCCATGACTTTACAGAATTTCAACAAGTCTATTTCTTCCAAGCTCTAAAATCCCAGAGGAAAATATGACCTAATATCCAACATACTAAAAAAAAAGTAAAAGTGATAATGAGTGACTTTGATATCCCCTGTATTTTGTGTCTGAGTCCTACCAGTTCAGAATAAGGGTTTTGTAGAGATTTGTAGCTGTAAATATAAAATTTCTTCAAGAATAGCAGACATCATGGTGCTCGTGTTCTTAAATATGACTGTTCTTCTATCAAAAGTACAATTTTGCACCAGTCTGGACTCCCAACAACAGTGGAGCAGTGTTCCTTTTTCCCTACATCCCCGCCAGCATTTGTTATTAGTTGGTATCTTCATAGCAGCCATTCTTTCTGGAATGAGGTGGAATCTCAGCATTGTTTTCATTTGCATCTCTCCAATGACCAGTGAGTGATATTGAACAATTTTTCATATGTTTATTTGTTGTTTCTACTTCTTTGTCTGAAAAATTTCTGTTCATTTCAGATCCCCATTTTTTTATTGAATCTTTAAATGTGGGAAGTCTGATTTTTTCAAGTTCTTTTTATATTCCAGATGGCAGACATTTGTCTGAGGAACAGTTGGTTAAAATTTTTCCTGCTTGTTTTTCCTACATTTTTTCCCTACATTTTCATACAAAACTTTTCCATGTCTCTTTACTCTGTTGGTGGTTTCTATTGCTCTAAAGAAGCTTTTCAATAAGATGAGATTCCAGTTGTTGATTCTTTGTGCTACTTCATGTGCAACTGAAATTTTTATTCATGAAGTCTTGTCCTATACCAATGTCTCCAAGAGCGCTACCTAAACTCTCTTCCAGCTGGTTTAGTGTTTCTGTTTTATTATTTAGATTTTTGATCAATTTTGATTTTACTTAGTGCATGGTGAGTGATATAGGTCAAGTTTTAATGTTGGGCAAGTTGTAACCCAATTTTTCCAGCACCATTTATTAAAGAGGCTATTTTCCTTCCAGTGAGGGTGTTTGGCTCCTTTGTATAGACTGGTACGATCACTGTGGAAATCAGTATGGAGATACCTAAAAAAACTGGGATTAGAGGTCCCATATGACCCAGCTATTCCCCTTCTGGGTATCTTCCCAAAAGAATTAAAAGTATCATACGGCAGCGATATGTGCACACCCATGTTTATAGCAGAACAGATTGTAATAGCTAAAACTTGGAAACAGCCCAATTGACCAGCAGCTGGTTACTGGATAAAGAAGATGTGTATTTTTTTAAATAAAATGGAGCACTAATCAATCATAAAAAATGGGAAACTGGAGACATTTTGGCTAAATGGATGCACATTGAAGGTATACTCTTAAGTGAAATAAATAGGACACACATATTCAAATACCAATAATTTCTCTGGTGTGAGAATCTGAAAGTGTAAATGAGGATCAAAATGTATAATAGAAAATGTGAAATAGGAAGAAAAGGTCTAAAGGGGAAGGAAAGAAGGGAAGAAGGGAAAGAAAAAATTTGAGAAAAGGAAAAAATAGAAACAAATTTTTAGAAATAGGAAGAGATGGAGGAGTTGAAGGCAGGGCAGGGGAATGAGGAAAAAATAACCAAGGTACAAATTCCCAATGATGAATGCTATCATATTGTATACCTAACATGTACCAGTAAACTTAATGAGTAAAAAAAGTTAAAGTCATCTTTCTAGTGCACTGAACACATACACAAATGTAACTTATAAACATAAAATATATTATCAATAATTATGAAGCATACCTATTGTAAAATTAACAGCAAAAGAAGTATAGATTACAAATGTGAAATAAATTTGTTTATAATCTTTAAATTTTGGTCTATATGCAGCCCAAGCAAGCACAAATTTGTTTATAATGTATAGATAAGATATATAAATAATTAAAATATTAAGACAAGCAATTCAAAATATAACAAATGTATAAAATTTAGAAATTTTCAAAAATAATTCATACTAAAAGTTGAAAAATGAACATTACAATTATAATTTAACTGAAAAAGAGTAAAAGGATAATACATATTTTTTATAACAATGTGGAGAAACAATCACCATGATAAGCCTATTAGTAATTTAAAATATGGATATAAAAGACAATTTTATAATAGTAGTTGTAAAAAGAATTTCATCATAGTTCAATTTTACAAGGAAAATTTAAAAATAATTTAACTGTCTTCCAACTGGAAAAATACATTCTGATATCAATAATTAATATATTTGTACTCTTACTCATAATCAGTTCACAATATATTGTTTACAATATATACTGTATAAAATAGTGAATATTATAGGCACCTTATGGTATGTTATAAAAAGAAGCTAAATAAATTATGCATTCATTTATATTAACAATCTCTGTAATATACAATTAAAGATATTTTTAAGCTATTCTATGTGAGGGAATAACTAAAATTTTAATTTTTATCCATTTGTAATTTCCTGAATTATAAATACTAATAAAATTCTTATAATGAAATACATTGTGTACATTTTATGTTTCACTTTTTAAAAGAAAGCCATTTCAATTGGAGACTGGATAAAGATGTGGGATTTTTTATAAAATGGAGTACTACTCAGCCATAAAGACTGAGAAGCTAGAGACATAGCTAAATGGATGCATGTTGAGGCCATCCTCTTAAGTGCAATAAATAGGACAGACATGTGCAAATACCAAATAGTTTCTCTAGTGTGAGAAACTGAAAGTGTAATTAAGGATCAAAATGATTAAAATTAATAATAGATAATTTGAAATATGAAGAAAAGATTCAAAGGGATAGGGGTGGCAGGAGGGGAAGGGGAGAGATCAGGTTGCAGGTTGGAATCTGGAAAGAATTCATATATAGGTTGTGTTTAAAACTATAGGAAGAGATGTAGATAGAGACTAGGCTTGAGTTCATCAGTGGGTTGGGAAGGAAGACTCGCTGAGATCAAAGGAGAGAAGGGTGTGTTTCCAGAAGAAGCACATACAGCTATGTATAGTACACAGTACTCGATAGTGTGATAAATGATTGTTACTGTTTTAGGTACTTATCATAACATGCTGTGTTTTTCATCTTTTAGAGGCTAATCCTATTTATATAAAAGAGTTTACTGTAAAACTGTGCTGCTATGGAGTGGTAGCCTCATGTATCTCGTGTTTAACTGTGTATTTGGATAATATCAAGGGGCCATCAGAGATGATTGACGCATACCTTTTCAGTTTGCACTTAGAAGTTGGCACTCTGTGTGTTACTTTGTGATACACATGGATAAAATTGTCTAATAACATATTTCTCATGTTATATTTCCATCCCCTGACACATGACTATATTTAAATTTAAATAAAAAAATTTTGGCCTACGTGGAGTCTACTAGTTAATTAGAATTTTTTCTCCAGACTACTATTTGTTCAATATTAGTTTTGAAAACTTTTCTAAAACAAATCACATCTTCTGATGTCTTGTTAATGCTTGAGATGTTTTTTTAAAATTATATGGAAAAATGTTTAAGTAATTTTCAGTTTTGCTTTGATTGAGTTCTATTATATTTGAATATTATTATAGTTTTTTTTCCTTGCATGTTTTTTCTTTGAATAATTTTAATTTTTGCATATATGTGCGTTTAGTGAATGATAATAAAGTTATACATTAATTTAAAAAAAGAAAGCCATTTCATATATCTCACTAAATGCTACAATTTTTTTGTAATTGATAAATATAACCGTACTTCAAGAAAAACATCTGTATGGGAGACAAAACTAACAAGTATTTACTTAAAACTTATAACTTTTGCTCCTCTCTTTTTCAGCAAAAATATGAAGTTCATACGGATGTATAATTCTTTCCAATGAACTTATAATGTGTGTATAACAAATAAATTTATTTCTAAAATAAATATATTTATTAGAATCTTACAGAGTGTTCATTTATATTAATGTCAGTAATTTATCTGATTATGCAGCTATTAAGCCATTATAACTTATTATTTAAATTAGGCAGATCAAACAATAAAAGTATAATTGCCATTTTATTGTTCTTCTGTTATTTTTAACTTACAAAAAAAGAAAAATATTAGTCTTTTTGATAGGAACTGTCAGTTTCCAATCTACTAACGTACAAAATCATAATTATGTCTAATTTTTCTAAGTACCAGTCCAGTCATGGGAGATTTTTATTCCAATGGGCTATGTAATGAAATGAGAGAAAGAAGCAAGACAGAAACAAGAAAGGAATAAAGTGGGGGGAGGAGAGAAGGAGAGAGAAAGAATTCCAATATTACTACACATTTTAGCTTTACACTTAGTAATATGACATAGTATAAACCTATGGGAGGCTTTCAAACTGCATTTTTAAAGTTATTTTATTTTTCTAAACAAACCAAGATTTCTGTTTACAGCTTTTGTTAGCATGCAGCCCTTGTTTAATTTCAATTTTAATCTGCCTTTTTCTTGGTAAAAGAAGCTAGCTTTCATCCTTGCCATGATTTTAGAATGCTTTCCCCTGGTACTTGTATTTTAATATAAATGGAAAACAGCTTTCAATAAAATAAATGTAAATAACAGTACACACATAGAGGAATAGGGATCTTTTAGTCATACATCAAAGAGCAAGTTGTCTGGCCGATGACATTGTTGTTATGAGGTCATTATTAATTTTGAACAAACACACAGAAACAATGTATAATAAAGACTCATGAATGTATGTAATCCAGTAGGCATTCATTTATTCATTCAATGTATGTATCGCAGCATTAGATGTTTCAAGAACTGTTTGAGGATGGAGAGACACAAAAGAACATATAAAAACCCTGCATTAAGAAGTTCAAAGACTCTAAGAAGAAGAATGCTAATTCTGCCAAAGTGTATTTGAATGATAAAATACCAATTTTATATGTATTATAAAAGAAAATTAAGACAATTAAATCTTAGAAGCTCTCACTAGCTTATTTTAAGTAAAAAACCAAAAAAAAGTTGGTGAATGATTAATGTCATTGTCATATACTTTATTATTAATGAAGTTTGAATTACAAAATGCTTATAAGTCTATAAGGGTAACATCATCTGTGAAGAGAAAATTATGTTAGGTATATTTAATTGGCAACAAAATTTTATTTAGATACTAAAAAAGCATCAAGAACTTCGTATATTACACAATATTCTTACAAACTAGTGGACCTGAACCAACTACATATGGCACTTAATTCAGTGTAAACTACAAGTAAATTGACTTTAGAAATTATGCCTTGATTGGGTTCAAAGCACAAGTTCACAAACTAACCTACAATCTAAAATATGTTAATACTGGTTTTAAATGTTGGTTTTCTGAAGTTGGTAGTTGTTAAATTTACCAAAGTACTTTCCCTGACTTAAAGTGGCTATTTGCATACTTTAGAAGCACTTTGATTAATTGAAATTTTTAAAATGAATATATTTGGGTAGTCAGTGCACTTACATATATTTTTCAGTGTTTTTGATTTGAATAATTAAAATATAAGATAATGTTACTTTTTTTTTTTTAATGTTACTTTTTCTTTTCTTTTTTTTTTTTTTTGGTACCGGGGATATAATGTTACTTTTTCATGAGTACATTGTCATCCATGTTACTGGAATATGAAATACTAGTATTTATAAAAATTTTATAGGTACCATATCATGAAGGCATAATATTTACAGGTTTTTCAAAGATAAACATTTTGAACAAATATTCAAGTCTTTAAAATAAATATTTCTTTCAGTTTTAAAATGGTTATTATGAAATGTAGATATATCTTTGACTTTACACCAAGGTTTAATTTTGTTGAGCTTTCCTAAATATATATATTTTTTATTATTGGTAGGCCAAGAGAATTGATTTTACAATTATTTTGTTGTCAATAATTATTTAATCAATTATTCATGATTTTCTGGCTATTCTTTCTGGAAAATCAAGTCAAATTTGTTTAGCCAACAATATATACTATAACCTTATAAAACAAACTTTTATGTTTAGTTGGCTTTTGAATTTAGATTAAGCAATAGGCTTCAATAATGCTGTCAATTGAATCTCTCTATATTTCCTTCTTGATAATTCCTTTGAAGGGATTCCTTGTTAAGATAAGCTTTTCTAGCTAATAACCCTTCAGAATTCTAAATAGGTGTTACTTTTATAGTTAGTAGTTTTAAAGGATGTAAAGATTTTTTGTCACAGTGATTCTAAACAAATTCTCTTAAGTCCTTTTCATCTACCTTGGGTCAAGTAATTATCCCACAACCAATAAATGTAAGCAGAGGCTTAAAATTTCTGAAAGTCTGTGATTGGCTAGGAAATTTACTTATCCCATTCTGCAGTTATTGGCTAGAGTTCACCTCACTCAATGCCCTTGAGTCACATGTTGTATTAGGTTATAATTTTAGCTACTTGTGTTCACTATTAATACACAATGACATACTTGAGTCAATGAACATATTAAATATTTCATGAATGAGAAAGGAATGGGTTTATAGTAGTGTCACAAAAGAAAATTTAGATTACTAGAAGACTGACTAACTCAAAAGGTCCACTAACTCATGGACAGTTATTTTAACCTAACTATGTGTACAGATTTTCTATGAACTATGACTGCAGAAAGGAGTACTCACATTTCTACTTTTCTGTATTATTTCTGCCAACTCATCTTCCAGATTCTGAGTCCTGTTTCCAATTCTACAGCTGATTAAACTTACAATTACTTTATTTATTGATTGATTGATTGATACATTATTTATACATGAGGTAAGCTGTGATGTTTTGATTCACACATATATTTATATGATAATAATAATAGATTTTATGCCTCTAAATAGAACAGATGATTTTGAATGTGCTCACCAAAAGTAAATAATAAATTTAAGGGAATTAATATACTAATTACTCTAATTGTCATTTCTACAATTTGCAATACAAATGAAGTTTCCTAGATATTCATCTCCCCAATTTGACTAATTCTCCCAACTTCATAATTTTAATTGCAAAATTTGCAGAAATGAAGCATGAAATTATTACATATTAAGTGGTGAATTAGAAGCAGAGAGCTGAAGATAAAGGTTTAGATGTTCCTATCAGAGAGACATTGAGGTGAGTATCACATGGTTAGAAATAGGTCTTGAAATTTTGAAGAGACAAAGTAAAAATATGCCATTTTAGAAAAATCTTCATGTTGCTAAAGACTATATGTCCATGTTTGTTCATCACATTGTAAAAATAATTTCATTAATATATCATATTGTATTACCTTAAATTTTGAAATCACAGTCATACATCCCTGTTGCCAAATAAGTTTAAAACTAGCAGTGTGCCTAATTCTTTTCTTATTCCAGATGTGTACCAGAGTATGCTGCTTAGAACTACAATTTTCCCCTCTCCAAAGACTTTTAAAAACTTATAGATCCTAGGGGTTTTCAGATTTGTTCCATAAGACCTCTACACTTTAATGTACTCAATTAAATTCTCAGTCTCAATAAAACATCAGAAGTATTTCCTATATCTATAATGAATAACAAATACAGACTTTGGAAAATATTTTAGTCAATTTTAACCCCATATTTCTACTTCTGAAGGACCATAAAAACTTTGGATTGTCGATAATATTTATGTTTTTATATATAACAGTGAATGTATAGTTATAATATTCTGCATTAGAAGTAAGCAGACAGAACTCCCCCCACACCCAGGAAGAGAGAACATAGTATATATATTGGGAAGTAATTAAATGGCATTTTTATTTTTGCATTTTTCTGTGATTTCTGTATTTAATTTTCCCCTAACAGCTAAAAAAAATACACCATGTGTTTATCTCTTTATTATAAAAATTAGTTGTGGAGTGTTCAAGTCATATTTTCCACTGATCTGGTTTCTTTTTTTTTTTTAATTAAATTTTTTTATTGGTACATTGTAGATATACAACACAATTACATTTCTCAATGGGAATTACACCTTCACATAGTGCATCTCGGTTGTAATTTTTTCCCCATTGCTAGCCCTCCCTTCATGCCCTCCACCCTTCCCTATTTAGAAAGACTTTATTTCCATATTTTCCATTTCTCATCATTTTTCCTTTCCCTTCTTTCCTTTCCCCT
>NW_004624736.1:35138486-35151300 GCF_000247695.1 Heterocephalus glaber | reverse complement strand
TTCTTTTGATTGGTGAATTGAGACCATTAACATTGATGGTTTTAACTGAAACATATTGACTTGTCATTGCCATGACTTTTTCTTTTTGTTGATCTGGTTTCTTAAGGCAACAAAGAAAGGCAGGTAGGACCTCTGCCTCATTTCAACATCAAGAGAAGAGTTAAATCATTTTCACATTGATTCATTATTGTATTCCTGTCAATCATTCTAATTGACTACTGCCAGAAGATAGAGAAAAAAAATCTAAAAATCACCCCAATTTCTATATATAATGTTCCTTCTCCAAAGCATATTTACACAGATCAAAGTTTGTACTTGATCAAATCTCCATACAGTTTCTGCTGCCAATCAGATGATGTATTACAGGTATTAAATTTCATATTTTAGTCAAAATATGAACAGAGGATACATTAGCAAGTTGTCTTTACTCAGTTTTCACGTTCAATTTGATACATGGATACTTAATTCAATTTTTGAAACTGTATTGCATTTCAAATACCAACAAGTACCGTTTGTAACATTTTCCCAAAATGGTACTCTGTGTACTCAAAATCTTTCATATGATATTAAAACATGCTTTTCATGTAATATTTTATATTAATAAGTTTCAGTATTATAGAGATGATGTTAGCTTCTAAGACAACAAAGTCAAATGAGCCCTTTCAGTTTTTATTCAATCCTTAAATTTTAGTAATCAGCTTATATCTGAATTTTTGGCTCCTTTCACAATTATTGCTTCAAGAATGGAAACTATTTTATAAACCTTTTGGGTTCTTTCTCTATTCCATTCTCTTTCAATATCTATAAATTTTCAAATTTTTCTTTTAATAAATTTCTATTTTTGATACATTTAATGAATATTATATCAATGAATATTTCCTTTCTGATTATCTATCTCATTCATATATTTGTTAGTATATGTATGTACATATTAATGTTAATATAGGTATATGTATATACATATGAGCTTGTGTATGTATGCATATACACATTTGTTTTAATAACTGAGTAATTGATTAAAATCAATGGTGGTAATGTTAATAAAGATAAACTGAGGAAATGATATATAATTAATAAATACTAATCTCATGTAATTAAATTATTTTGGTTAGTATTTTATAATATAAATATTTTGATTCTAGAATTTAAGTATATTTCTTCTAAAATGTAGGCCCTTAGTTGATTACAAACCTCTTTAGTTTTCTTATTTTATTTACACATTTTTCATTATATAGTATAGATCACAATATACATTGCATGTCTTTTATATCCTTGCCACTTTATGCTACTAATAATAGGAAATTGTCAACTTTTGATTTCAAACATCTTGTAGAGGAGTTAGAATAATCTAACTACAGATAATCACTTTGAAATGTTCTTGTTGTAAAATTTCTCGTGTATGTGCCTTGTTTATTGTTACCATTCTTATTTATTGAAAAATGTGCAATTAGAATTCAGGAGGAAATGAATTCCACCTTCTATACATCTATCTGTGCATGGTTGTATGACCTAGGTGTCTCTGTAAATCTCATGACTAGGACCTTTCTTTTAGAGATAATATGCAATCTATTAACCCTTTCTGTTCACTACAGTGATTAAAATAGGATTATACCTAGTTATTAGTCTGTTCAGGGGACAGTAATATTGGTGATATCCAAAGCAGGCTGTCAAGAGTTAACCCCATAATTGGGTTGTTTATGAAGTGAGTCCAGCCGAAGCCTATGTGCTGAGGTCAGAGTAACTCACACCCAAATTCTGTTCCCACAACTAAAACCTTCTTACTAGAAGGACAATGTTCTAATTACAACCATATATTTTGTCTATTCTGTTCCTAATTTGAGAATGTTTTGTGTTGCCCTTCACTAGCCTTGTTTACATTAATCTCCATAGAAACTGCAAAGTGTCTATCTTCAAGCAGAGTAATCCCATTGCATGTGACTTACATTTACTAACAATAATGAGTGGCTTGGACTGGGCAGTGCCTTTCTCAGTTTCACCAGCATTGGTCATCCTTACACCCTGCTTTCTGTCTCTCTTAGTTCTGCCTTTTAGTTTTTTTTCTCAGGCCTGCATTTTGCACTGAACAGGAGACTGGAGCCTACTGCAGAGGTTTCTGGTAATGTTTCAGGGGTCCTCAGTAGGTATAAATTGGACAAAATTTATTCGATCACCTCTCTTGACTGTCACTATTGACCTAGGGTTGATTCACATTTACTATTATATTCCAAATAAATAATACAATGAATAAAAAATGATGCTGAGGTACCTCAAATATTACTCTTTGAAGTGAATTAATATGTTTCTGTGTCTCTCCTCTAAAATTTAATAACTTTTGTCCACTCTGTAGGTTACTTATTCATACTATGCCAGTATACAATGGGAGAGAAATAAACTAGCCTTTGCAGAGAAATTTCTGTGGTCTACATATTGTACTAGTTCTTCCTTTTCCGTTCATCATTCCATTGTTATTAGAACATTCTCAGATAACTTTCCTTATATTTCCCATCCAGGGAAAAGATTATAAAGAATATTTCGATGTCTGCTTTTAAAAAATTTTAATTCATTACTTTCTCTTTTTAATATGTTTTAATAGTACAGTTTGGCAGCATCAGAAATTTAAAAAATAAATTATAAACCTTAGAGGAGGAAAAGTTCTTTGGAACGCTAATAACTCAAATGCAGACATAAGATTTTCCCAAAGCAACGTGATATACATGAACTGTTAGAAAAATTTGCAAAATATTTGTGATGTTGTGATGATGAAGCATGATCTAGATGTATCTAGTGCATGTTGTCCATTCCATTTCTACAAAATCAACAATAATAATGAAATAATCTTTTATAGAATGATATGAATAGCTGTTGTTCTAGTAGTAAAAATTCAGTTCCAGCATAAAGTTTAACAGAAACTGAAGAGTGTTAGTTATAAAACTTAAATTTGGTTTCAGAAGCTGAAATAACACTATTGTATATCTCGTCTCTTCTGTTACAGAGCTGTTTCCATCATAAGGGAAGAAATATCGATCCAGTTTCTAGAGTAACAAACTAAAGGGAGCTCAATGGAATCGGAAGATGATGCTGGTTTAAGTTGTTACCTATACAATTTTGTGTAACATTTACTACAAAATAATATTCTACTTATAATGTCATTTTAAACTTTCAATAAAATGAACAAAACATGCCCTGCATTCAAGCCTACTTGAGTTTTATTTTTTCCACATCATTTTAGTTTTCTCTCCATAAAAAGATATATTTTACCCAAGGCAAAATCATATTATCTTGAATATATGACTTCAAGTGTCACTATTAACTGCAAATTTATTTAGAATTATTTCCAATTTTTTTATATTTTAATTTAATACAAATATAATAATAATAAATCACAGTGTTCATAGTAAAGCAGTTTTGACATTGATCATTGTGCTTATTTTTCCAATAAGTTAATATTCCATTTTAATATTTTTGTAAGATTGAACATTGTTATCATGTACCAGCTAAATGCACAGTGTGATTTTTCTTTTTGTTTTTTCTTCTATCCTTACTGAGTTTAAGATTTTCTCGGGGCTAGGTTGGAGAGTGGTTACTGCTTGCTTCAAGAGCCCATTCTGTAAACTTTGTTGTTTTGAAGATTTCTCATTCTGATTTGTTTCTCGATTCAAACAGATTAACATTATGTTTTCTATAATGCCTCAAAAATTTTAGTGCACTAGCGACACTTGTATTAGTTAGTATTGTTCAGAGAAAGCAGACCCAATAGAATTGGGAAAAGATAGTATTCTCTCTCTCCATATATATGATTTAATTTTTATTTATTCATATTAATTGTATAGATTAATGATTTTCTGTCATTCTATATTTAAACACTCATATATCATACTTTGTTCAAATCACCCTCCCTTATGCTGTGACTTGCCCTCACTCCGTTTTTTTCTGCTCTTCATTCCCTTTGCTTTACCTATTAGTCTCTCTTCTAATTTTATATTTTCATCATATTTCTAAAATTCCTCATGAAAGAGAGAACATATGACAGCTGTCTTTCTGTATTTAGTATATTTCATTTAACATGATAATTTCATTTTATCCATTTTCCTGGAAATTACATGATTTATTTCTTTTTTGGCTGAATAATATTCCATTGTCTATATTGAGGAATTGATTCAATGGTTATGGGGCCTTGTGGTGACAATTCAGTAGGATGAGTTGGAAGACTTACAGTGCATGGCACTGTGCCATTGGGGATAGGTTTCCTACATTCTCACAGAACCATTATATTCTGTTTCTCTAATGATTAGTGAAGGCCAATCAGGATAATACCTTTTCTCAAAGTGTACTGATTAAAATTTTAATATCATTTAGAAACATTTTCCAATGATAGCTAGACCAGTATTTGGCAAAATATCTGCATAATGTCGTTTATGCTGATTGACAGTCAAATTAATCATTATAACAACCAAGATTTCTAAAATCACTACTAGAAATTCCAACTTATGTGTGTAGTATTTTTGTTTACTTCAATGTAGTTTAGAGAAAGAAATAAACTGAATGTACATAGATCATCCCTAAATTTTTAGGAACTCTATCACTTCTCATGTTTATTCACTTAAATTATTTTCACATTTAATTAATTTTGTTAAAAAATAGAATCAGCTATAATTTTTGAAGGACATGATGTTTTCATTCATCTTAGGGAGTAGGTATATGTACATAAAATATCTTGATTCTTTTGATTTCCCTTCCTCTCCCTTCCCACCCCTTTCCATCTCTAGATGCTTTTCCCCATTTTCATTATTAGTTTTTTATTATTTAGCTCATGTTTACAGCATACAATGTTTACATTCATTGCGAGCATTTGGTACATATACATGATGTTTCTTAAATCTTTTTACAGTTCACTTTTTCTTTTGACCTTGGTGTCTGGGATGCCTTCTCATTTGCAAACAATTTACTTTTGTTATTCATAAACTACTAAACATTTTAATTATTAATAAATGACAGTTGGAGTAGGATGACAGTTTAATATAAATAATGAGTCTTCATAGAGGCACACTTTGAAACTAATAAAAAATAGATTTATTCATCACATTGTCTGCTCAAACGCCTTCTATGGAGGTTATTTCTTTCTAGTCCATGGATAAAAAATTGAAAATTTCCCATGATTTTAATTTTTATATCAGAAAATAGATGTCACCTTTGTTTATGTCAAATGAGATGAATGATTAATATGTGAATTCAGAATATATCAATAGCACAATGTTGATAAAAGTCAAATTATAAAGTGAATTATGAATGTATATTTTTGGTTGTCCAACATCTATTTCTTCCACTATTAACCTGGGGAGAGGATGATGTAAGGAGCAGCCAAGTTGTCACCTGGATGAAAACAAATTGTGTAGACTTGCCTGTGGCAGTGACATTTATCTAAAACACTTCATTCTATCAGAGTTTTTAAAATATTCCCCCTACTTAGTACTTTGACCACTGCACCCTTGATTTGAGCAGTAAATGTTTACTTGTGCTAAACAGATAGTATTCTATCTACTATATCAATATTTTAAAATTAATTTTATTGGTATATTTTAGGTATACAATATAATGACATTCATCATTGGAAATTTGCACCTTTACATAATCTATCTTGGTTCTTATTTATTCCCCACTCCCTTGCCCTCCCTTTAACCCCTCCACCCTCCCTATTTACAAAGACTTTGTTTCTATTTTGTCCTTTTCTCATATTAATTCCATTCCTTTCTATAACAATATTGATGATTAATTTTCAAATAAAAAATTCATAGCAAGCAATCCAGAAATACATAGTTTAAATCAGTTACAACATAGTTTCACTGACAGTTTGTGAGCAGGCTGTGATTTAGTTGATGGAGTAGGTAAATAACTCTTCTTCAAGTTCCTCTGACTAGAATATTTATGGGTTCATGTTGAGGCTATTTAGCTATACTCTATTTTTATTGCTTTGTGGTGAACTGGGATGGAAAAGGAGCATAAAGTTGAATATTTTTCCACCTATTCCTCAGACAGAGAGATCATATCTAGAATATATAAAGAACTAAAAAAAAAATCAGACCTCTAAAAATAAATGATTCAATAAAAAAGTGGGCAACTGAGATGAACTGGCATTTCTCATAAGTAAAAATGGTCAATAAATACAAAAAAAAGGTTCATCATCTCTAGCTATTACAGAAAAATTAAAAACACTGAGATTCCTTCTTTCTTCAGAAAAATAACCATCATAAAGTAATCAAATAATAACAAATGTTGGAGAAAATGTGGAGGAAAATGAAGTCTTTTACATTGTCAGTGGGAATGTACACTAGTAAAAACATTCTCAAAATAAGTATGGATGTTCATAAAAATAATAAAGCTAGAAATTCCATTATACTCATCTATTGTTTTAGTATCTTCCAGAAACTATTAAAGATATCATTTCAGTGATACATGCATATCTATGTGTATAGCAGGATAATTCATAATATCTAAATCTTGGAAGCAGCCTATATGTCCATCAACAAGTAAATGAATAAAGAAAATGGAATTCATACTACTATAATAGTAGTACTCCATAATAAAGAGAAACTTTAAAAAATGGATTAAGATGTGATATTTATATGTACCAACTGTTCATGGTGAATGCATTCATTGTGTATTACAAACAAAATAATAAAAATTAAAGAATAAGGATATTCCCTGTCTGTGAAATATTATATTTATACAATTTTTTTCCTGAAGTAATAATGTCCAGTTTGCACTATGTAATATGAGACCCAAATAAGGAGAAAAATGTGATCTAGAGTTAAAAAGAGAAAATGTTTTTTAAAGTATATAAAAAATATCCCAGGTATAAAATATCAAAGAGGACTTTATGTTTTGAAAAACTAAGAAATGGATGGATAGCATTGACTGTGTTATTCTGGAATAAAAAATAAAACATCTAAAGTTAAGAATCATATGGTTCGCAATAATAATAGAAGGGATACTTCAAAAGAAAGGCTTTAGGGCCGGGATTTAGATCAGTGGTTCCGGCACCTGCCTCGCAAGTGCAAGGTTTGGAGTTCGATATCCATTACAAAAAAAAGAAAGGCTTTAAAAATCATAAGGTAGGTCAATAAAAATTATTTAAGCTCGAGAACAGAGAATAAAGTTAAAATGAAATGAACCCATCATGAAGTATATGTGGGAAAATATCAAATTTGCTAGCGTTTCTAGTGAAGTTCTAACAGTAAATGAGTAAAGGAAGCAGAAAGGAAATTTGAAATAGAAAACTGAATAGTTACATATACTTAAAATACCAATATTGATTATATGACTTGTTAGAATCAAGAACTATGGTAAGCCACAGATATAGAAATTTCTCTTCAAAAAGAATAGCCAGTCCAGACAATTGGTGGCCAGTGCTATTAGTCTTATTCCTCCTGAAATAACAAAGATATATCCTGCACAGGATTAACACATATTGCAAGTATAAATGATCTTTCCTGCCTATACTCAACATTAACATCCAAAACCTTAGATGTTACATGGCCCCCTGAGGTAGAATCTGAAAATGTATACAGTAGGATCAAATACCCTACTTTATGGCAAAGGTGCTATGTACAGCATACATATGATCATAGGCTTCTTTGATTTTATTCACATATTACATTATCTTCAAGATACTGATATGATAGAAAGTAAGAGTCATCCCAATCACCACCATTCCTGTCTCACCTGAAAAATTCATTCTATAGGTATATAATCTCTGTAAGTATATCAATCTTCGAGGAGAGATATACTTTTAACTGAGGACATAGGAAGAGACCCACTAAACTTCAAATCTAACTTTCAAAAGGTCATTTTTGTCTTTTTAAATTAGAAAACACAGAAAGTGTTTACTATAACTGTGAAATTACTTTAATGCAACCACCATGAGAGGCAGGGCTTCTCTTACCTTGTGAAGCAAGACCAGATGTGTTTGATATGCAGTTGATCCAGTTGGCCAGCTTTTTGTTCTCCCATTTCCAGTGTTAAGCAGCAAGCAAAGAAAACAAGGGCAAATAATAACATCATGGAATAGGTGAACAGCAGATCATTCAGAATTAAAAGTCTGGGTCACCCTACTAAGGAAATAACTTAGACTAGAAGAGGAACTAGTTGAGTCTGAGGAAAATCTAGAATGAATGACCAAGGAATTATATAAGTTACCAGATCAAATGAAGCACCAATGAAGATAGTTTATTCAATAAATCTTACAATTTTTCCAAAACTATGACCAACTAGAACCATATAGAATGTAAGGCTACATGGGGTGAAATTAATATAGTAAATATAAGGCATTTTCAAGTACTACATGTGCATTGTACAACTTGCACAGGTTTTAATATAGGAAATAGAAGAAATTGGAAGTAGTTGACCTCTTTTATTTTATAGAAACGGACAGGGTGAGAGGAGACAATGTGAACTTTCTGATCTTTCAAATACATTTTACAAGTACAGATTAAGAAAAACTGGATTTGTCAATGAAATTGGTCTAGTATTAGAAGAGTTAGAGAAAAAAGTGTCAAATTAATCTATTTAAAAACACTTAATCATATGTTTTAAAATAACATTAACTTTCACATCAGTGAGTAGAAAACTGCAGCTGTTAATAAAAGAAATAAAAACCTATACCATGTGAAATTATTCTCAGCATAAGCCTGATAAATTTCATAAAACAATACAGTTGGCAAGATGTTTCTTTTTGGTTGCTGGGGATTGAATCCAGGGCCTCCCACATGTTTAGCCTATGAGCTCTCACTGCCTCCAAAACCTAGTAGGATAAAATTTAAAAATTAATTTTTTTTTTTTTGGTACTGGGAATCAAACTCGGGACCTTGTGCTTGAAAAATTAATGTTTTTAAGGACATGCCTGAAATATATGAAAAGTAAAGCTATTTCTTTAAACAGAATAATCAAAACATCTGGCTACCTAAAGTTTTAAGATGAAGTAACATTTGTGAAAACTAAAAACAAGTTAAAAATATTCCCCTTAGCCCAGTGGGGAACATTTGTGAGAATAAAGTGGAGTATCATAAACCTCTATTCATAACATGTTTACACAGGCTGTAATCAGTCAAAGGAAAACAGTGATTTAGAAAAAGTGATAGTCATAACATACATTTTCTTAACAATATAATCTGATTTGAAGGCCTGTGAAGGGCAAACTTGGAGTGCACATTGTCAGAGATTCTATCTTAAGACTTTAAATTTGCCATTTCTAATATCTCCCCAGATACTATTTTCTGATAGTATAGATTTCAATGTTTAAAGTTATTTTGTGGTTGTTATTTTATTGATCCATAAGCAATAGAAAACACAGCTACAGATGTGTTTTGAAGAATCTCTGAAAGTCAGAGTACCTACTTTATGATTCATAGCACAAGAACAGGAACCAAACTACTTTGAGGGAAGCCTACTGTTCTCAAGTGATTGCTACTTGACTGAAAGTCCATTTTTGTTACTCAAATTCAATTACATATTGATTCTGTCAATAACAACTTTATCATGAAAGAATAAATGCCTTTTGTGCCTGTAGACAACATAACTACAGTTTAAACACAATTTCTGGATTTCATTATGTTTCTCTGAGATCTTTATGATGAGTTGAAACCAAAGGATAGAAGATACAACAATGCTTTATCCTAGAAAGCTATTCATTGTCTTGACAATAGGTATTTTCACCATCAGTTGTTAATGAAGTAAGCATGATCCTAGAGCCAGAAAGAAATATTTGCAAAACCCATTCATTTTCAGTAAGAAAATAGACATTTGGGTAACTACTAATTTTACATTTTGTTTTTGCATGTCCAAAAGATTTCTTAGTGTTAGCTTGAAACTTTTCTGGCTTGTTATTGCATTTTTGAAATATCATGTCAAACAAAACCTTACCTAAAGCATTTACTCTACTAGATTCCTTTACATGAGATACTCTTCTATACAATAATCACATGACTGAGGTGATTACGATAGCTGAAAAATCACTCCTGAAGACTTTTCTCATTTTACAATAGTCTCTCAAATCATCTCTGCTGAGATGTTGAATATATGTGTACCTTAGAATAAATTGAAAACTTTTATAAATTTTCCTTCTGAGACCTCATCCAGAATACTTAATGTAAAATCTCCTAGGAGAGGGAAGATATCTGTTTGATTAGGAAGTATTGTAGAGACTGGAGGTATAGCCCAATGAAAGTGCCTTCATTGGATCCACAAGGGTCTGGTTCCCCAGCATCATGGTAAAGGAAAAATGTTTTAGGAGATAACTTCTGTTTCTAGCCTATACAAAATGATATGGAACTTACTTATCTCCCTTCCCAAACCAATCAAATATAAAAGAAAATACATGAAAAAACTGTACTTGAGATAGTAACCATGAAACTGATCACAAGACAAAGAAGAGCAAAGTGCATTTAATACCAGATTTGTCCCATATTAATGTTTTAAGGGAGTTCCCAAACTACTTCAGATAGTGAATTCCAAGAGCCTCCTATAATATAGTTAGGGGGTAGACCTAAATTCAAAAGGACTGGGATGTCCAATGTGATTAGATTTCACCAAACAGAGCATCAGAGAAAGAACACTAGAAAGCTGAAGAAGGTTCCAATTTCAAGCTCCACAGGGTCCAGATAATATTGATTTTCCAGAAAACCGTCCAAGGTTAAGGAAAGAACTTTCTTTCTCTAAAGGAATAGAAAGGAGCAGCATCCAATGCTCACTTATCTTTGGCACTCATGACTGTTTCTACCGGCCAGACTGGAAAAACACATCTACAGGTAGTAAGTAGAGTAGTGCCTCTGTTTTGGATCAAAAATAGCCCTAAACCAGAGATCTCAACTAGTTTTGGGAGGATATAGAAATTGTGGACCACAAATCCGGCAAAAAAGTGTTCATGCTTTAGTTGTTACAGCTGGGCAGAGAGTGAGTGTCACTGGTAACTAGTGGGTACAAACCAAATGTACTTATAAACATGTACAATACAAAGAGGTTTTCACATAAAATAATTATTCACTAAAATATTAATTGTGATGAAATTGATAAACCTTGCCACAATCATTGTTCTGATCTGGCTTAATATGTCATAAAACAAGATTCAAAATGGTGAATCTGTTTTCAAGATACTAGACATTATTCACAAACAAAGCTCAAGGACATGGTGCAGGAATAGAAAATATTAATTAACACCATGAAATCTACAATGGAAGATATTTGCATAAAAGAGTAACAATTATCAAAGAAGAAAGAGACCATCAACTGTGAAAAAGAAGAAAATTGATCAAAACATGCCCCAAACTACCCCAAATATAGTTTTATATTTTATATGTAATACATAAAATCCAAAGCCTATAGCTTACCGTAAATATTTCATTTGTATCTGTTTCAATTTTTAAAAAAATAAATACTCTCTCCACAATTTCTGTCAGAGTTATTGTTGGATAAGTATTAAATGAGAAAAATACAAATAAAAGGATCAATAGAAAAGTGTACTCACTGCAATACCCTGTTATGAATAAATATTAATTTTTATTCTTGAAAAATGCAAGCACAATTTTGTTAGTAAATATGCTTACCATGGTTATCTTTAAGAATAATTGGGATAATTAAGGAGGTGAGATTTATTTCATAATCTAATCCTTTATTTGCATTGACGATCATTATAGTTTCACACTTTATCTTCACTACTTATTTCCAGTGTATTTTCTTCAACTCCAAATATAAACCATCGCTTACCATCTAGATCAAAGTGTGTGTGCGTGTGTGTGTGTGTCTGTGTGTGTGTACAACAGTTGGGCCAATACAAATTATTTGGTTGAGCAGTTTCATGGGTTCTTTATGTTGTTAATTTTATCTCTTTAAGTTTTGGACTCCTATCTGTCTTTCTTCTGGCATTATCCAGTGCCTTATTGCTTCTCAGACTTTAAATATGAAATCTGGTTTTACAATTTCAGCTTTTTAACTTTTCTATATATATTCCCATATCATTTTAGTCAAGTTCTTGAAAAGTCCTTGAGAAATCAATTTTGGTAAAGTCTAACCTTTGTGAGGTCCTTGAGAAATTAATTGGATTCTTTTCATTTTAAATTATTTTTAGGTCCTGAAAGAACATGTTCAAAATAATGTAACTGATAGCTATATTTACATAAATGTGTGGGTTTTTTAAGTGCAAATGACTGTATAGTGATTTCCCTGATGATCTGAGCATTTATAGGAAACATGTTTATCATTCAAAAATAATATTTTTGTGCCCTTAAATAACCTGTAGCAGTGATAGTGAGCTCTCTTAATTTGTTGAAAATCCCTGAGAAATTGTGAGTAGCCTATCTCTCCATCACCATCCTGAGTGAGAATGCCAACCTGCAAACAAAGCAAAAGAGTCAGTCTCAAGTGACTTTTTCTTTAATTTATAAATAAGAGGAATATTTGGCTCACCTTTCTAGAGTCCATAAATCCAACTTTGCATGGTTGCCAATGGTGAAGGCCATATACTGCTTTATGCAAATTGTCAAAGCTGAAGGACAAGCTGGCACATGCAAGCAGGTCAACAAACAAGGGGTAAATTTGCTTTATAACAACCTACTTTTATTATGACTAATTCAGTCTTGAGAGTAAGAACTCACTCATTTCCTAAAGATGTCATTAGTTTTCACAAGGGGATTACTCCCATGACCCTAACACTTCCCCCCTTTTTTTTCTTGAATTCTTTTATTGGTACATTGTAGGTATACAACACAATTATATTTCTCATTGGGAATTGTACCTTTACATAATGCATCTTGGTTCTTATTTTTTC
>NW_004624736.1:35106851-35126368 GCF_000247695.1 Heterocephalus glaber | reverse complement strand
TAAATTTTCCTTAACATATGTATAAATGATACTAATAATGAAACATTTCTACAATATTATTATAAATATGACAACTTTTCTTTCATTTAATATTTGTCATCTATATGCAATTTTTTGTTATTTTTCTTTCAATTTTGTTTACCCTTATTGTTCTTAATTTTTCTGTTATGAATTGTGGAAAGATATGTAAAGTTTACTGCTTAATCTCTACTTGACTATCTAAAATCACATCAGAATTTGGATGTCACAAATCACCTGCTGCTTCTTTTTTAATGAGAAGTTTAATGTTCTTGTTTCTCAAAATTCATTTATAACTTATTTTTCTCACACTACACTTAATATACAGTATTTCCTTTAACTTCAGAATGGATTAATGTACTTCTTACCATGTTCTGTATCATTACTTTACTCAGTATACCATTCTTTGTCTATTAGATTACCTATGTATTTGAAAAGATTCTCTTTACCAGAAATCTGATATGCTATCAAATTATTGCACAAATCCTGAGTTCATATGTTTCAGATTTGAAATATTTCACTACCTTCATTCCAAAGATCCTCCTTTTGTACCCCCATAGTCATTAACCATCCAAAAATTAACAATTATTCTAAAGACTAACATCATAGACTAGTTTCATCTCTTTAAGAAATTTCTAAAATTGAAACATACCTTACATATACATTTGTGTCTAACTTCTATTACTCACCATAATTTGAGAGATTTAAGTGCTTTACATTGTTGTAGTTTAGATCTACAATGTCACCACCACAAATCTCATGTGTTTGGAGGGTGATTGGATCATGGAGGTTCAGTACTCATCAATGGAGATACCTTTCAGCAGTTCAATGTTCTCTTAGGAAGTGGGGCCTGTTTGGAAGTCAATCTCTAGTAATGTGACATGGAAGGCTATATCCTCATCTCTCTATTCTTCCTGGCTCCCATGAGTTGAATAGCTTTCCTCCACCATGACTTTCTACCATGACATTTCTGTCTTGGAGCCAACCAACCACAGACTAAATCATTTTAATAGTGTGAGCCAAAGTAAACTACTCCTACTTTAAGTTGCTGTTGTTGGGTATTTTGTCCTAGTAACAGGAAAGTGAGTGACACATATATCTAGTAATAATTTTACTTTCATTATTCTGTAGTATTTGAATTATGAGTATTTCACAAATAATTGATTTTTTTCACATATGTAGCTAAAGAATTGGTTTCAATTTAGTTGCTATGTGTAGCTGTTACAAAGTTTGCTATATATATGTGTGTATATTTCTGATAGACATATGTAGACACATAAGAATGGAATTGTTCAGTCATAGGATGCATATGTGTTGAATGTTAACAGATGGTGTCAATTTTTCTAAATTATTGTAACAGGGTGCACTCTAAGGTGAGTAAATAAAAGGCCTAGCTGCCCCACATATTTGTTAATTATTGTGTGTGTGTGTGTGTGTGTGTGTGTGTAAGAACTCAGTCTGCAGAGTTCCTTTATGTTCCTTTCCATCAAGACAGTCAAGGGCCTTACCAAAAAATAATGTTTAATCTCATTTCTGTCATTTTGATAAATACATAGAATCATGGAATTATTTTAATATACAGTGCTTCTTACATCCAAGAGGCATTTGAATACCCTCTTTTGAAAGTAACTATTTGTATTTTCCCCCTCTTTTGGCTACTAGGTTGACTGTCTATTTCTTATTAATTGTAGGATTTCATTTATTCTTGATTATATTAGTCATATCCCTATTGCTTGGAGAAAATACCCAACATCCACCATTTTAAAGAGTAGAGGTTTATTAGACTCATGGTTTCAGTGGATTCTGTTTATGGACATGTGGTTCCAAGGCAAAGGGATCATGGTGAAAGGGCATGACATAGAAAATCTAATCAACCCATGGAAGCCAGGAAACAGAGAAAAAGGAGAGGCAAATGCACTCTTCCAGATAATGCCTCCAATGACTTGTCTTTTCCAGCGAGACCCCATGTTGAAATAGCAAATTTAGGTACAGTCATCAGTATAGTGCATTCTCAGCATCCAATTACCTTCCAAAAGCTTCACCTCTAAACACATGAGACTTTTAGAGCACATTTTTAATCTAACCCATAACACAGGTATTAGTTCATTTTTTAGTAGATATATCAATAACATCTTACCCCCTTTATATCCTATACTGAACTTAATAGTATTTGTTAAAAAATAGCATAACATAGAATCAGTAGCTGTTAAAAGACTTTGGAAGAGAGCCTCTCCAGTCTGGAAAACAACAACCTGGAGAGGAACCAAAGTGAGTGGAGGGCACATGGGAACCACAAAGGAAATGACAGAGGGAAAAAAGAAATTAGGGTTCATTGCTACAGAAGAAATAGCCCACTGTTATGGGGAGGAGACTATGCAATATAGTGGAGTGCTTGTGTGGCCACCCCAGCAGACAGGAACTGAAAAAAATTTTGCTGTTCACTTTGAAATAGAGACCTGATGTGGACCAGGAAAATCTTATGCAGTTGGAGGCAGCAGTAAGAACATAAGAGATTTTCCTGAGCAGACCCTCAGAGTCAGCAGTTGATTAGTGATTAGAAACAGTGCTCTAGCATACAGTTGCCTGAAAGCTGCTAGGCCCAACCCCTACACCCAGAGGCCATGATCAGCACCACACCCAGGATAATACTAATGCAGACTTGGTGACTTTATCAGTATAGATTCTGGCTCTGACTTGGACACTACCACAGAACTGTGGGCACCAGAGTAATTTATTTTTCTCTTTGTTTACTAGATTGTTTCATTTTCCTTTTTCTGTTTTTTTCCTTCTATTTGTGGGGATTTTTTAGGTTTTGCCTTTTATTGTTTGGTTTGTTTTGTCTATCCAGTTTCACACTTTCCTCAACTGTCTTTCTTGATTTTTTGATACTTACATGTGAATGAACATTGTGGCTAGTCTGGTTTGTTTTGCTATTCTTTTTTTCCCCTTTCATTCTTTCTCTTCTGTCCTCTTCTCCAGGTTCCCAAAGCTTGAATGATCATCCTTTACTTTTCAGCCTTGCTTCTACTATATTTATCTTTGATTATTGCTCTACTTTGTTCCCTATCACTCTGACACCCCCCCTCCCACACACACACAGAAGATAAAATAACTCTATGGAGGGTAAACTTGGAGCATAGTTCTTGGTTTATGTTGGATGTGGTTATACAACTATAGATCTTGCTCCTAAGGTTAGAAATACCAACTTAGAACTTACTACAGTTCATCAGTTACTAGGTTGTGCTAGATGCTATTGTTATAGCTAATTGTACTACTTTAGCCAGGGTTTCATACCTGTTTTAATCAGTTGTTCTCACTTTTATGACAATAGTGTGATTGTCTGGGATCATAACCATTCCCTGAGTCCAGTACCAAAAGAATGAGTGCTAAACCAAATAGATAGCACCTTCTCATCTTTAATAAAGTGGGAAAGAAGGATCTTGGCACAGAAACAAAGGTCAAGAGCCAGCTACACATAGAAGTTATCTCTGAGGAATAGACATTTCCTAGGAAAGCCTTAATACCAGAGATAAAGCTACCTAACATAAAAATATAAGCAACAATGCAGAAAACAAATGCAAATTTAAAAATGTAAAAATGTCAATACACAGAAGCAAAGTACACCCCAAGACCTCCAGTATACCCAGAGGGACAAGGAGATAAATCCAGGGAACAAGGAGATTGAGGAAATCAGAAGCCAACCACCTGAAAGTTCTCAAGTAGTAGAAAGAGAAGTTAAAAAAAAGCCAGATGTTTGAGGAAATCAGATCAGAAATAATCTCTCAGATAAAAAGAGAGATGATGATCAAAATGAAGGACTTGCTAAAGAAATCTAGAGTAGACACAGATAAAAAATACAGGAGCTTAGGAAAAAGGTTGAAACAATTAATGTTCAACATAATAAATAAATGGAATTCATGAAACATATTCAAATAGATATCCAGGAGATTAAAACTTCCATTAAAGTATACACAGCCAAATGAACCAAGATGAGGACAGACTATCAGATCTAGAAAACAGCATTGTGCTTAACAATCACAAAAAGAAAGACTTCTTAAAAATATCAAGACCATGAAAAATTGACAGCTGTAAGATGACACAAAGAACAACATAAGATGGATTAGAGTCAATAAAAAAGCAGAGGGCAGCCCAAATGACATAAAAAACCTGTTCAAAGAAGTAATGGCAGAAAAATTTCCAAGTATGGAAAGAAAAAACTGACACACAGATAAGGAAGGCATACTGAGCTCCAATTAGCCATGACAAAAATAAATCTACACCAAGGCATATAATAATCAAGTTTCCAGAAATTCAGCACCATTCAGAATATTAAAAGCTTTAAGAAAAAGAAACAAATCACCTATAAAGGAAAGCTTATCAGAATCACAGCAGACTTCCCAACATAAATCCTTAAATCAAGGAGAGCTTGGAGTGAATTATTTCAAGGCCTGAAAGAAAACAACCTCCAACACAGATTGATGTACCTTACAAAATTATATCTTCAGAATTAATGAAGAAATAAGATACTTCCATGACAAAGAACAACTGAAGAAATTCATGAACATCAAACCAGCTCTACAGTGTTCTGAAAGATATTCTAGAAAGAGAAAATGAAGACAAGAATTCCAGAAACACCAATAGAAAAAAGCCACCAACAAAGGCAAACAATTATACAGGTAAAAGACAGGAAACTAACAGCAGGAAAATAATATGATAAGGATAAGCCAATACCTACCAGTCATAACAATTCATGTAAATGGTATCAATTCATCAAATAAATAAGCAGAATAGTACAATGGATTGAGAAACATTACCTAACAATTTGCTGCATATAAGAAAAACATCTAACTAAAAAAGAAATTCATAGACTGGAAGTCAAAGGAAAGAAAACAATACATTATATAATAGAAATCCAGAAGAAAGCAGGATTATCTATCCCATTTTCAGAAAAAGTGAACTTTAATCCAAGACTGATCAAAAGAGACAACAAAGGTCACTACATACTTGTTTATAAAAAAACTCCAAGAAATAACAATTATAAACATATATACCTGTCCACCAAACTTTATAAAACAAACATTAACAGACATAAAAAAATCAAATAAACACTAACACAAATGTAATGAGTGAATTCAATACCCCCACCTTCACAAATGGACAGACAAACTAGACCAAAAAAATCAATAAAGAAAAATCAGAACTGAACAAGGCTGAAAAAAAAATGGACTTAGTAGATGTCTACAGGGTATTCCAATTCACAACATCAGAATAAACATTCTTCTCAGCTTCATGTCATACATTCTCCAAAATAGACCCACTGAACATGCTTAAGTAAATGTAAAGGAACAAAAATTATTCAATGCATATTATTTGACCAAAGTGCAATGAAGTTGGAAATCAATAGCAAAAGAAACAACAAAAAATAAACACATGGAAGTTAAATAACACCCTACTGAACAACCAATGAGTTAGAGATGAAATTAAACAAGAAATTAGTTTCTAAAATGAAATGATAATGCCAATACAAAATACCACAACATATGGGATGCAATGAAAGCAGTCCTATGAGAGGAATTTATAGCAGTGAATTCTCACATCAGGTGAACAGAGTGAGCTCAAATAAACAAATTATTGTGGAACCTCAAACTTTTAGAAGAAGAAGAACAACTCAAACCCGAAGCTCATACAGGAGAGGAAATTATAAAGATCTGAGCAGAAATTATTAATGCAATTGAGACCAAGAAAGCAATGTAAAGAATCAATAAAACTAAGAGTTGGTTCTTTGAAAGATTAAATGAAAGTGATAAAACCTTAGCCAATCTTATCAAAATAAAAGGAAAGGAAACACTCAAATTCATGAAATTGAGAATGAAAAAGGTCAAATCACAATGAATCGTGCAGATATCCAGAAGATCATCAATACCTACTTTGAGAAACTTTATTCTAATTAGATGGAAAACAAAGAAGAAATGGACAGAGTCCTAGATACATATGAATTACCAAAGGTGAATCAAAAAGATATAAGAATTCTAAATAATCCAGTGTCAGTCAATGAAATTGAAGATGTAATTAAAAACCTACCAACAAAGAAAAGCCCAGGTCCTGATGGATTCACTCCTGAATTCTACAAGAAATTTAGAGAAGATCTAATGCCACTATTCTTCAAACTCTTTAATGAAATTGAAAGGGAATTTATACTCCCAAGGTCATTCCTGGAAGCAAGTATTACCCTGATACAAAAACCAGAGAAGGGTTCAACCAAAAAAGAGAACCACAGGCCCATATCCCTAATGAACATAGATGAAAAATTCTTCAATAAAATACTGGAAAACAGAATGCAGCAAATCATCAAGAAGATTATACATCACCAACAAGTAGGATTCATCCCAAGGATGTAAGGATGGTTCAACACACACAAATCAATACATGTAATACACCATATCAACAAAGGCAAGGCCAAATTTACATGATTGTCTCAATAGATGCAGAAAAGCATTTGAGAAATTCCAACACCCATTTGTGATAAAATCCCTACAGAAATTTGGAATATATGGTCTTTATCGCAATGTGATAAAAGCAATTTATGACACACCAACATCCAACATCACACTAAGTGGTCAAAAGCTGAAAGCTTTCACTCTAAAATCAGGAAAAGACAAGGATGTCAGCTATCACCACTTTTATTCAATATAGTTCTGGAAAACTTAGCTGGAGCAATTAGACACAAAAACAAATAAAAGGAATAAAAGTAAGAAAGGAAGAAGTTAAACTATAATAATTTGCAAATTACATGATACTCTACATAGAAGACACTGAAAATTCTACCAGGACTTCAAGATTTAATAACTAAATTCAGTTGCATACCTGGATAAAAAGTAAACACCCAAAATTAATAGCATTCTTGTGCACAAATAACAAATTCACTGAGCAAGAAATTAGGAAAACCTTGCCTTTCACAATGACATCAAAAATAAAATATTTTGGAATCAATCGAACAAAGGAAGTGAGAGATCTTTACATTGAAGTCTATGGTACTTGGAAAAAGGAGATTAAAGAGAATATCAGAAATTGGAAAGAACTCCCTTGCTCTTGGGTAGGAAGAGCCACGATAGTGAAAATTGTCATACTCCCAAAATTCTTATAAAGACTTAGGAAAATCCCAATCAAAATACCAATACATTCCTCACATAACTAGAGAAAACATTTCTGATATTCACCTAGAAGAGATGTAGAATACCAAAAACAATTCTGGAAAGCAAAGAAAAAACAGGAGACATCAAAGTCCCTAACTTGAAATTATTTTATAAAGCTATTGTGATTAAAAGAAGTAGCATAGTACTAGAAAAAAAGGACCAAAAGGCCAATGGAACAAATTAGAACATGAAGAAACAACTCCAAAAACCCTCAGGCACTCCATCTTTGACCACAGGATAAAAACAACTTCAATGGAAGAAAGATAGCTTCTTTAATAAATATTGCTGGAAAAAAATGGCTTTAACATGCTAAAGACTAAAACTAGACCCATATCTCTCACCATGCACTAAGCTAACATTAAAATGGATCAAAGATGTAAATATTAAAAGAGAAACACTTGAAAGAGAGAATATGGAAACCTCTTGAAGACATAGGTATTTACAAAGACTTTATAAAAACTCATCACATGGGAAATATTACAAAGAATCAACAATTGGGATCTCATCTTATTGAAAGGCTTCTGCACAGCGATGGAAACCACCAATAGAGTGAAGAGACAACTCACAGAGTGGGAAACAATTTTAGCCAGCTGTTCCTCGGACAAAGACTGATATCTAGAATATACAAAGATCTGAAATGAATCAAACCCACTAAATTTAAAGACTCAATCCAAAAATTTTCATCTGAGATTAATAGACATATCTCAAATGAAGAAGTACAAACAAAATAAATATATGAAAATATTCAACATCTCTGGTCATTCTAGAGATGCAAGTTAAGACAATGCTCATATTTCATTTCATTTCAAAAAGAATGGCTATTGTCAAGAAAATTTCCAATAACAAATACTGGCAAGGATGTGGGGAAAAGGGAATGCTTCTCCATTCTTGGAGGGAGTTAAGACTAGTGCAACCACGGTGAAAATTAGTGTGGAGATTCCTCAAAAAAGTTGGAAGTAGAGGTTCTATTTGACCCAGCTAGTTCTCTTTTGGTATCTTCCTGAAAGAATTAAAAGCATCATACCACAGTGACATATGCATAGTCATGTTTATGGCAGCATTGTTTGTAATAGCTAATCTTAGAAACTGCCCAAATACCCATCAACTGATGACTGGATAAAGAAGATTCAGTTTTTATATACAATGGAGACTCCTGAAGTAAGTCGCTAGTCCCAACCTGCCCAGTGTGCAATGCAGTCTTGAGAAAAAAATACACTAAGAGTCAGAACTGAAAGAAAGTGGGTGCCAGGATGACCAATGCCAGTGTAACCAACAAAGGTGCTGGCCAATCCCAGACACTTACTTTTATTGACAATCAATTGGGATAAAGGCAATGTGTGCTTTCTATGGAAATCAATGTAAACAAGGCTCATAAATGACAAGACAAAGCATTCTCAAATTAGGAATGAAATAGACAAAATATATGGTTGTAATTAGAGCATTGTTCATTTAGTCTGAAGGTTTTAGTTGTGGGAATGGAATTTGGGTGTGAGTTACTCTGACCTCAGCATGTAGGATTCAGCAAGACTCACTTCTATAAATAAGCCAATTGTGGAGTTAACTCTTTACAGCCTGCCTTGGGCATCATCGATATTATGGTCCTCTGCACAGTGGAGTATTACTCTGCCATTAAGAAGGATAAGCTTGAGAAATTTATAAGTAAATAAATTCACCTAGAACCCATACCCTTAAATGAGCAAAATTCGACACCCATATGTTCTTTTTTTTTTTTTTTTGTACTGGGAATCGAACTTGGGTCCTTGTCCTTTCGCAACAGGAGGCGAAACCACTGAGCTAAATCCCCAGCCCGACACCCGTATGTAATTATCACATTGTTTCTCTGGTGTCAGAATCTGAAAGTGGAAATAAAGATGAAAATGTAATTTTTATTGTAGACAATTAAAAATTGAATGATCTTAATTATCTAATCAATTAAGTTATTCTTTACTTAGCTATTCATTTATATTAACATGGGGCCAGGGATTTAGATCAGTGGCACTGTGCCTACCTTGCAAGTGCAAGGTCGTGAGTTTGATCCCTGGTACCAAAAAAGAAAAAAACAAACAAACAAACAAACAAAAACAATTATTTATAGTAACATTATCCATTAAGGTAGATCAAGTCTAAAAGGGAGAAAGATAATTTACAGAGACTATTAGCAATATTCTTAGTAAACAACTTTAAGGATAATATTAATACGTAAAACTTAACTATTTCTTGTTCTGATACATACTTGCAAAACTGCCCTTGTGAAGTTTTAACACCCATAGACACATAACTTTGAAATCCAGTTGAACATTTTTAGTTATATATCAGGTGAACATCTTAGCACAAATGTTTCTTTCTCAGATGGCACATATGGAGCACTATTTCACAGATAATACAATCTGATCAGATAGAGGTGGTAAAGGTTAGGAGTAAAATTAGCTTTAAAATTTCACTGACCTGAACCTGGAGAATAGATTCAGTTTTTCGATGCAGTTATCCTCTATTAGTCACTCACGTGTGGTGAAATTATTCCTATTTTTCTCTATAAATATATCCAAGAAGATAAAGCCTAAAACTCCAAACATGGGAAGCTTGAAAGTGTCAATGCTAAAGATACACATCTCTTCTAGTCTTATTGCATTATTTATTTCACACAGAGGGCCATACTCAAAAATAAATGAGGCTGGAAGATTTCTATCTGAGTGCTACATAAGAGTGGCAGCATATTTATAATTGACATAACAGTATCATCTGCAGATCAAAACAGCCTGTGGTATGGAGGATTGTCATTGTCATGAGTCTTGATAATTGTGAATGTTTTCTTTCACATCATTTGATGCCATAAAGTATATTTTTATCTTCATAATTACAGTATATTTTTCCAAACTCAGAACAGTACTGCTAGGGCAGTATTGATATCCATTGTTTACCTGAAATAAAATAGAAGGTAAATTCAAACTTTTGTTACTGTAGTTGCCAAAATGTGATCTTTTTCTTGGGAATGAGGTCTAAAAAACTTTGACTAAACCAAAATTCTGTGTTTTAATGTATAATTCACAAACAGATGCACAAGTGATAAAATATCCTTGTCAATAAATAGACTTTTAAAAAGAACACAAGAATAAAATTCTATTCATTTTAAGAAAAGTAATACTTTAACAAAACAGTATAAACAGAAACTAAATAATAAAGCAATCTTTTTCAATGCACCTCTAAGTGTAAAAGTGACAAAATGTTTAGGAATTGTCAGCCAATGCCAAATATCTTGTATGAATTAAGACGATTCATGGTTTTATATTTGAAATTAAATGATAAGAGTAATCCACAAAATTGTACTTGAGTTCTATAATTACAGTTTGAGAAATGATGTATTGCTAATTTAAATATCCTAAACTTTTCTTAAAGTTTTAAACTCTCTTATATAATTCTTATTATTTTGTGTTTCTTTATGTTTTCGAATGTCCAATCCATAGTTTGAAGTCACATCAAAAACATCATGAATGTGAATAATAATAATGGTATTAGTAAAACCATTCTGAACATGAAATTATAATATTTACTTTCTTTTAAATATATATATTTAAATATCTTTTTTATATTTTAAAAATATATTTCCAAATATATTTTAAACATATATTTCCCTATGAAACATTACAATCTTGTTTCTTTATAAGTTTTGAACTGATGAGAAATATTTGAAATAGCTATCTTTGTCTAAAATTGGGAAGTTAGGTCTTCCATTGTTTTTACTCTTTTATATGAAGATTAATTTATTTTAACTAAAAGGAGAATGATCCTTTCGTCTGTACATAAGTGATAATGTATCTTTGAAATCTAGTTAGTTGTAGCCTTGAAGGAATATGTCTGGGAAGCATGCCAAAATACATCTCCATAGATATGAATAAATGTAAATCCACTTTTCTGACCTCAGTAGGACAAAGAGTCAGGTGAAAGATAACATTCAATGTTTCAGTTTTATATGTAGAATTTTTTTTACATTCATCATACACATTTCAATAAGAGAATTTGGAAAAGTCTCAGACTAATAAATCTTAACATCATAATGTGTTCCAGATTGTTGTAGTGGGTATAATGAATTATTTAATCTGAATATGGTTAGGAATAAAAGTATATGTCTGGGGCCTGGGATTTAGCTCAGCAGCACCGTGCCTGCCTCACAGGCACAAGATCCTGAATTCGATCCCCGGTAAAAACAACAACAACAAAAAGTATATGTCTATAGATACTAGAGGAAAAACACATGAGTTTAAAGAGGTTAGAAGCAAATCATATATAATAAAGTGCCAAGTATATGATTGAAGCAATACATGTTCATCATAATTAAATAATTACTATGGATTAATTGAATATCTTCTTTTCCATTTACTTCTAGCTTTATGGTTTCATAAATAACCTTACAAAATTATTTCTGAGCACAATGCCACTTGCCTGTAATATCAGCACACTGCATTGTTGAAGCAGGAATATCACAAGTTTTAAACTATACTACACAATTTATTTACTTCGTGAGAACTTATTTCAAAATTTACAAGTAAAATAAAAAGGGCTGAGAATATAGCTCAGTGTAAAGATCATAGGTTCAATCTCCAGTAGCAATATACATATATATTACATCTGTGCTAATAATATTCTTTAAAAAAGTTCTGGTTAAGTAAAAGTCACAAATTTTTCCATTAATATAACTTGGCTATAGAAAAATACATTATACACTGAACTGACAGTCATTTCTTATAAGATATAAGTAAATTCTTGACCATCACCATCATTACATAATAATATAGAATATTTATCTGATTCTTTCCTGAAAACAAGTGAAAATGAATCACTTGAAAAATCACTATCAAGAGTTACATTTGTTAAAAAAAAGGAATCTATGAAACATGAGTGCAAAATTTTCTTAAGTACATACTAAGGATGTGCTACATGAAGTAACAATGAGAAGGAATATTATGGTTTTGAACAATTTTCTTTTATTGGTCTAGTTTTTATTTTCTTGGAGAAACTACCAAATATCCATTAAATTTGAATATCACTAAAATAAACATTTTGTCCGTACATCTTCCAAATATTGGATGAAACTTATTCATGTTAAATTTAAATTCTGTAGTTTATCTGTAATTAAATTTTAATTTTGTCTATATTTTTATTGGAACTCACAATGATTAAAATGTAAACTAATAAGCAAACAAAAATCAAACGCAACCAAAAGACAGAGAGTCTTCAGAATTTGGAATGTTTTATATTTAAAAATGAAAGTGAATTCTGTATTACATTACCCTTATGGTGGGATCAAGAGCAGTAACACAAAATGAGTCTTTTAAATATTTCTGTAACTAAACATGAGAATCAATAGCAAATAATTTAAATAAATGTTTAAATAGACTGAAGTCCACTGAGATTTTGCCAGCAAATGAGTATTAAGTACTAAATCTGTAAAACAACATTCTATTTTGAGTATGTTTTTGGATTGTGGATTGAAGATAAGAGGCTGTAATTACATAAAGGCATTGTAAGGAGGCAATTTCTATCTTTCATTATTCAAGCATCACTTGCCAGTTATATTTTGTTGTTTTTTGATCTGTTTCCTTATATTTCTTTCTTTGCAAAAGAGGTTGGCTTTCCCCAAGGATGAAATGAATACTTGCTATTTTGATCATAGATCAGAGCATGTTTTTCTCTCACCTGAGTTTCTCAGTATTCTTGGAATCTTAAGAAATTTTCTGATCTAACCCACTTTTCTGTTTCCTAGATGGAGGGTAAAAGGAGGAGTAGGCATTTGTAGTAGTAGGATACATTCAGTTTACTGTGTGAAATTCAGGAAAGTCAGTTCCTTAGCAACAGACTGGAGTTAAATGTGATGGTGAACACTAAAATTTACTCTGAAGATGATCTCTGAAAATTACTTAACTGCTCTGTCAATTGGCGATCGCACAATTTGGGTAAACATGAAAAAATTCTTGTAGTCTGATAAGGTGTCCTGCACTTTAATCTTCAGAAATCTGCACATTCTTTGTCTTTTTGATGAGAGCCACATGTTTTCATGCTCAAATTGACCCATTATAGTGAGAATGAGTAGAATTCTGAATGAGTAGAATTCTCTCCCAAATATCAGAATGCTTCATTCATTGCCTACATTATTGTTTTTCTATATAGAGCTGGTTGGAGTTTCATTAATTCCTCATTGCAATAACTGAAAAAAATTATCAAGTATCTATGTATAGAAATTTGATATTACAACTTCATACTTATAAATTTAAAATAGACCTACTTTGTGAAAGTATACTCAGGGTGATATTCTTTTGGCATTGTAACTATTGCTCAAACAGTATAAAATAAGAAATGTTAAAATGTACTTTAGTAAGCACCTCAGAAGTTTCTGTGAGGAATGTATTTAGCTTGCTGAGGTTGAAATTACTAAAATTATTATTTATAGATAGATACACATATATAGAAGTATTGGTATATAAATATATATATACATATGCACATACTATTCACTATACAGCTGAGAAAATAATGAAAATATGATGATGATGATGATGATGATGATAGCAAATGATTCATTTAAAGATCTTTCTTTTGCTGACCATTAATTATGTGCCAGGTATTTGGCAAACACTTTCTCTTTCTTTTGCACATTACATAATTAAACTTTTGACATTCTGGTGGATTAACCAATGGTTAACTTGGAATGCCCACCTGCCATGGAAGGCCGACCTGAAAATGGTTGCCAACAGCTGAAAAAACTGGAGGGAAAGATTATATGCTGTTGATTTTCTTGGAGAAGCTTGCTGCGCTGGTTTTCCTGATGTAAACTTGCCTGTTCTTGTCACTGGAAGAGCTCAGGTCCTCACTGTTGCTAGGAATAGCTAAAGCTCTCATCAGGGGAGCTTCAAACTTACCCTTGAGCATCACTTCCTGGCTCCAGTGCAGATCCGTCAGCCTGGTAGCACAAATCTTTCACCCTGGGGGCCTATGCTTTTTACCCTCCACTATTGGTCTTCGGGCTTTCCTGATGCAGATCCTCCATACAGACTTGCATGAGACATTGCTGCAGGCACTAAGCTACTGGCTGGATTTGTGAAAAACATTGACTTGGGCTCTAGGCATTTAGCTGGACTTGTGCAGAACATTGCTGTGAGATCCAGTCCTTCAGGTTTCTAGTGTGTGGACAGATCTCCTGCACTCCTCTGTATTTAATTTTTTGGTTGAATATTATAAAATAATCCTATAAATTATGTGTCCTGTATTAAATGTATTCTTTTGCAAAGTCTGACTACAACAGATATAAATGCTTAATAGATGATTATTAACTCTTTTGTAAAAAAAAAAAAGATGTTCCAGAATGTAAAATCTTAAAGTATCACAGCCAATATGTAATAATATCAAAAACAAAATACAGATTCAAACATAGTTCTGCCTTATTCTATGACCATCTGTTTAGTTATCACTATCTATATGTTACCTCTCAAATGATAATCACTACACTCTTGAAGAGTGAAGTTAGCAATCATGCTTCTGACACTCTCATCTTTAACATAAAACATGTTCCTGGCAAACAGAAAATCATATGTAAATATTTCTAAATAAATTTGTAGAAAACAGAACAGACAAAAATTGAGGAGAGACAGATTTTAAAAAATAAAAAAAAAGAAAGTCCCGTTTCAGCTTTTAGCAAGCATTACCATTTCCACAAAATATGGAAGAAGTACTTCTTTGCTTTATTTTCCTTTTAATTTTTTTTTTATCTAAAGGTCAGCTCCTTAGAAGGGCACCTGTAAAGAATTCAAAGAGCTATACTTAAAATAAACAGTGGAAGTAGAATCTATTTCTTCTTTGAGATTAGAATGAAGGAGTGCTCCTTGTCTTACTTGTCTCTGAGATTCAGAAAGACAGAAGAGTAAATCTAAAAATTTTAAAGCTTAGTATCACAGCACCTGTCTTCTTTAGCTTCCTTTAGCTAATAGAACTCTGAAAGGGACAAAATAAAGTACAGCTCATATTGTCCTCATCTGTAGGATAAAAATCTTTTAAATGTTCAAATATTTCACATTTTTACAACTTTACAATGCAATCAAATCATATTCATTTTATTAATTTAATAATTTTCAGGCAGGGAGCATTTCCCAGCATTTGGAATTTACAGGTTTAGAGTTCAGTTCATAACAAAATTTAAATATCAAGTTATTTCACAATACTGCTTACTTTTAAATGATTATCTCATTTAGCATATTTAAATACTGAAAATTATTTGGAGATAGGGATCCTACGGGAAACATAAATTTACAAATATTTTTAATACCATCAATCCCAGGGTTCTAATTTTTTTTATTTTTAGCAAGAAATGGTTGCTACCATTATAAATATTTTCTCAATAAAAGTAAAGAGAAAAAAATAAAATTAAGAAGAATTCAGAGATCAGAAATCAATGGAAAAAGATACACCATCTGTGGTCATACAGGATATAGAAACATGCACACCAGTGTTTGCTTTTAAATTTTATTATTCAAGTATGAAATATTTTATCTCTAGATTAAACTATCAGAATTAGTAAATGAATAAAATAACCACTTTTGAATTTCCTGGAAAGATCTCAGTGCCACAAAAAATATTCTTACTTCTTTTTCACATTCACAACCATTTGTTTTTCTGCTCACAAAGCACCTTGAAGAAAATTCACAAAAACATTGGTGTTGATAGTATCCTCACAGGTACCAAAGAAAGGAGATGCAGACCAGCTCGCAAGAATGTTTTCCAAAGTCTATTTTTGTATTAAGTTTATTGGCCCAATTTAGATATACATAACTGTCACATTTATCATATGGATTTTGTGCATGTACATGATATATCTTGTCTTATTTTTTCTCCTGTTCCCTTCCCCTCCTTCCCACCCCTCTTCCCCTTCACTAAAGGCATTTTCCACTTTATCTTTCTTCTCTCATTTTTTTTCTTTTCCATTTCCTTCTTTCTCCCCACCTCCTTTCCTTATATCCCTTCATCTTTGAATGTTTTCTTCCTATTTCACAATATCTATTATACATTTCAGTCCTTATTTAAACTTTTAGTTTTTCACAACAGAGAAACAGAGTGATAATTACATATGTGCATACAATTAAATGTCTCGAGTTTATCCTTCTTTATGGCAAAATAGTACTTCATTGTATATAAAAACAGTATCTTCTTTATCCAGTCATCAGTTGATGGGTATTTGGGCAGTTTCCAAGATTAGCTATTACAAACTATGCTGCTATAAACATGGCTGTGCATATGTTGCTGTGGTATGATGCTTTTAATTCTTTCAGGAAGATACTAAAAGGGAAATAGCTGAGTCAAATACAACCACTACTTCTACTTCTTTGAGGAATCTCCACACTAATTTTCACAGTGGTTACACCAGTCTTAACTCCCCCCAAGAGTGGAGAAGCATTCCCTTTTCCCCATATCCCTGCCAGTATTTGTTATTGAAAGATTTCTTGACAATAGCTATTCTTTGGGGAGTGAAATGGAATCTGAGCATTGTTTTTACCTGCATTTCTAGAATGACCAGTGACGTTGAGTGTTTTCAGATATTTATTTTGGTTGTACTTCTTCATTTGAGATATGCCTGTTCATCTCAGATGCCAATTTTTGGATTGAGTCCTTAAATTTGGGAGGGTTTGATTCATTTCAGTTCTTTGTATATTCTATATATCAGTCTTTGAGGAACAGCTGGCTAAAAATTTTTCCCACTCTGTGGGTTTTCTCTTCACTCTGTTGGTGGTTTCTGTTGCTGTGGAGAAGCTTTTCAATAAGATGAGATCCCAATTGTTGATTCTTTGTAATATTTCCCATGTGATGAATTTTTTAATAAAGTCTTTGCAAATACCTATGTCTTCAAGAGTTTTCCTTATTCTCTCTTTCAAGTGTTTCCTTATAATATTTACATCTTTGATCCATTTTAATGTTAGCTTAGTGTATGATGAGAAATATGGGTCTAGTTTTAGTCTTCATCATGTCAAAAGCCAGTTTTTCTAGCACCATTTCTTATGTGGCTGAGTGTGTTTGAGGTTCTTCCTGCATCTTCTAATCTGTTTCATTCATCTTTGCATCTGCTTTTTTATCACAGTAGTATAATTTCAAATCAGGTGTTGTGAGGAAATCTGCCTTTCTTTTGCTTCCCAGAACTGTTTTTGTTATTCTATATCTCTTCTAGATGAACTTTAGGAGTGTTTTTTTCATTTCTGTGAGGTATGCTATTGGTATTTTGACTGGGATTGCACTAATACGTATAAGAATTTTGTGAGTGTGGTCATTTTCACTATGTTGGTTCTTTGTACCCAAAAGGAAGGAATATCTTTCTATTTTCTCACATCCCCTTCAATCTCCATTTTCAGAGTACTGTTGTTTTCAATGTAAAAATTTTTATGTTCTTTATTGGATTGATTCCTAAACATTCCTTTTTTTTTTCCATTGGTATTATGAAAGGCATGATTTCCCTATTTTCTTCTCTTGGTGAGTTTGTTATTTGTGTACAAGAATGTTATTGATTTTTGAGTACTGACTTTGTATCCAGCTATGCGGCTGAATTTAGTTATTAAATTTACAAGTGTTTTGATGGAGTTTTTGGAGTCTTCTATGCAGCTTATCATGTCATCTGCAAAAATTATTTAACTTTTTCCTTTCTTATCTTTATTCCTTTTTTCTCTGTAATTGCTCTGGTTAATGTTCCTGGGATTAGATTGAATAGAAGTGCTGATAGTGGCCATCCTTGTCTTGTCCCTGATATTAGAGTTAAAGCTTTAATTGTTTGACTATTTAAATGATGTTGGATGTTGGTTTATTATAGATGACTTTCATCAGACTGAGATAAAGAATATCTATTCCAATTTCTATAGGTTTTTTTTTAATCACAAATGGGTATTGGACTTTGTCAAAGGCATTCTGTTTCCATAGAGAATGTCATGTGGTTTTTGTTCTCAGCTCTGTTGATACATGTTACATTTGTTGATCTGCATATGTTAAACCATCCCTACATCACTAGGATGAATCCTACTCGATCATAGGATATAATCTTCTTAATGATTTGCTACATTCTGTTTTCCAGTATCTTATTGAGGAATATTGCCTCTACACTCATTAGGGATTTTGGCCTGTAGTTCCCTTTTTTAGTTGAATCCTTCTCTGTTTTTGTATCAAGGTAATACTTGCTTCCAGGAATGACCTTGGGAGTATCAATTCCCTTTCAATTTCATTAAAGAGTTTGAAGAGTAGTGGCATTAGATCTTCTCTAAATTTCTTGTAGAATTCAGGAGTGAATCCATCAGGACCTGGGCTTTTCTTTGTTGGTAGGTTTTTAATTACATCTTCAATTTCATTGACTGACACTGGATTATTTAGAATTCTTATATCTTCTTGATTCAGCTTTGGTAATTCACATGTATCTAGGACTCTGTCCATTTCTTCTTTGTTTTCCATCTAATTAGAATAAAGTTTCTCAAAGTAGGTATTGATGATCTTCTGGATATCTGCACGATTCATTGTGATTTGACCATTTTCATTCTCAATTTCATGGATTTAAGTGTTTCCTTTCCTTTTTATTTTATAAAATTAGCTAAGGTTTTATCACTTTCATTTAATCTTTCAAAGAACCAACTCTTAGTTTCATTAATTCTTTATATTGCTTTCTTGGTCTCAATTGCATTAATTTTTGCTCAAATCTTCATAATTTCCTCTCCTGTATGAGCTTCGGGTTTGAGTTGTTCTTTTTCTAAAAGTTTGAGGTTCCACATTAATTTGTTTATTTGAGTTCACTCTGTTTGCCTGATGTGAGAGTTCACTGCTATAAATTTTCTTCCTAAGACTGCTTTCATTGTATTCCATAAATTGTGGTATATTGTATTGACATTGTCATTTCATTTTAGAAATTGTCTAATTTCTTGTTTAATTTCTTTTTTTTCCCTTAAATTCCTTTATTGGTACATTCTAGGTATACAACACAATTACATTTCTCATTGGGAACTTGTACCTTTGCATGATGCATCTTGGTTCTTATTTTTTCTCCATTCTTAGCCCTCCCTTCACCCCCTCCACCCTTCCTTATTTACAAAGACTTTATTTCCATTTTTTTCATTTCTCACCATTTTTTCCTTTCCTTTATTTCCTTTCCCCTGCCCCTCCCACTACCTCTACCCCTTTGGATCTTGTCTTCCTATTTTACATTATGGATTATTCTTTCTAATCATTGGTACATTTTAGGTATACAATATAATGACATTCATCATTGGAAATTTGCACCTTTACATAATCTGTCTTGGTTCT
>NW_004624736.1:35051468-35092582 GCF_000247695.1 Heterocephalus glaber | reverse complement strand
TTTATAGGATTATTTATATTTTAAAATATTTGGATGCAAGAATCCTTCAAGTCATGTTGCCTTTAAGGTCTTTTGAAATTATTTTAAACACTTAAGAAATCTATTATGTGCTTTCAAACTTAATCTTTTGGCCATATAATTTTGATAAAGAGACTTCTGTTGATAAATATTTAAAAGTGTTGCTAATGTTTTGAAGGGATTTTTGTTTCTTTATATGATGAATATTTTATAGTTATTTGCTTTATGAATTTTCCTTCATTTTACAATTGTGGACTATACACAGCTGATCCCCTTAGAAATATGTAACCATCCCCAAAAAGTCACTTTAATGTGATGTTCCACTGCTTTTTCCCCATAATATATAGTATAATACTACATATTTTCTATGTATGCTTTGTTTAAGTCAGAGGTCTTCAACTGGAAGCATAGAGTGGTGGAGTCATGGAAAATCATAGAAGTAAAAGGCTGATATCCACTTGCTATCACTCCTTTACATTTGTTTGCAGGGCCCCAGGCATGCTGAATTAATCCCTAGATATGTGGATATAATAAAGAGGAGTTGAGAGGTAGGAGAAGAGTGTCATGCTATACAACAGAGATAAACATACTTTTTCTAATCAAGGGCCAGGTAGTAAATGTTTTAGGCTTTGTAGGCTGTACATTCTCTATCACTCACTCAGTTCTGCCAGAGTAACACTTAAGCATTCATAAACAGCACAACACATAAACAAATGACCAGTGGAAGCTGTATTTGTAGAACCATGACTTATCCTTTCTATCTTCAGCTGGCACTACTTGATATATGATATGGCTTTAATCAATGTTTGTCATTATTATTTCCAATAGAAATCACTTTACTTTTACATATAGAAATTAAAGCCTGAATAATGAATCCGTTGTGTCTAAATAATGTGTGAAAGTACCTGATTAACATCAAAGATAACTAATTTCAGCTCAGTATATTTTACTTTTCAAAGAACTAATTTACAGGAAAAATAGTTTTATTTCCTGAAGAAACATGACTCATTTATTAAAACAATGCCTCTTTGTTTCATTGTTTTTATTAGTATACTTTTGCCTTGTGGGGAGATTGCATACGTGCACAACACTCTCAATGCCTCTTTCAGTCCATCTCTTGATCCCCTTCCCATATGAGAAAGATCATTCTCCCTACTTTCTAGAATCTAGCTTTTATTTTGCTCATTATTTATATTTTGGGTTTCTCATATAACAGAAATAATGCAATATTTAAGCTTGTGTGTCTGATTTATTTCAGCTAATATTATGGTCACATGATGCATCCATTTTCCTACAAATGGCTCATGTTTATCTTTCTTTATCTTTAGCAGAGTAGTACTCAATTGTGTGAAATACCACATTTTCTTTATCCGTTCATATTCGATTGACAAACATATAATTTTAAATGTGCCTGAGAACATCAGGTACTAAGGAAAGAAGAATTGAAATTAAATGTGAGGTGCCTAATAAGCAAGATATAGGGAAGGCAATGATAAAATATGTATTAGTAACTATAGTAAGATTTTTGCCTGTAATTTCACATTTTCTGAAAAACGGTCTTTAGAATTAGCTTTCCTCATTTAGAAATTAAATAAAACAGTCTGTTTACAAAATATTTATGATGGCTGGTATGGGTCTTTCCATTCTTTAAGATCATAATTGACACATAGTTATGGTTGATATGTAGAAGTTCGCCTAATACAAGGTGATTGGCCAATGGGGTCATGTTACTTAACATTGGATTAGCTGAATATGACTTTGGAAAGTGAAGCCTTGTGAAGGAATTTGTTCACTGGGGCCATGGCCTACAAGGGTAAATCTTCCTCTCTTCTCCTTTGATCTCTCTCTGCTTCCTGCATGCCATACCATGAGCTGTTTCTCCTCTGCCATTCCACCCTGCCTTGGAGCCAGCAGGGAATGAAATTTCTGCAAACTATGAGTCAAAGTAAATGTTTCTTCCTTAAAGCTATGGCTTTTGGGTATTTTGTCTCAGTGAAAAGATAATAACTAAGACAAACTTTGGTATTAGAAAATGGAGGTCTTTTCTGTGACACTACCTGACCATGTGGTTTAGAAGCCTTTGGAACTGACTTTAAGAATGAGTTTGAAAAGGTTTGAAGACACAAGCTGAATAAAAAAGGCTAGAAGTTTTTAAACAAAGTTTGTGGGGACATTCTGGTTGAAACTCATGAGACCAGGATGCTGTTAGAAAGGCAATTTGTAAAGACCAGGCTCAGGAGGTTTCAGTTGGGAACAAGGAACCTATTGAATGTTGGAATCAAGTCTGTGTTTGTTATGCTCTGGCAGAAGTTTTGCCTGCATTTTGCTCTTGTCCAGAGAATCTGTAGGAGTCTGAAATTAAGAGTAGTGGACTAATTAATCTGTCATTGGAAATTCAAGGCAGTCAAATACTCAGGCTGTGTCTTCAGTATTGTTCAGAGATTTTAGGCAGTTTTGCATTGTGAATCAAGGGCAAATGGCACAACAGAATGATTTTAAAAGTTTTGAATTTGGCCAGAAATGAAACTCTGATAAAGTTGGGTGCCAGCAGAGAAGAAGCAGTGAGAAGAATTTGGTTGCTAAAAAGAGTAACATTAAAAAAAGAGCCAAAAACTTTGGAACAGACAATAGAAAAAATACCTCAAAAGAATGTGAAGAACCAGCACAACCTCTCCCTTTGCAAAGGTGAAAGACTTTCCTTTCAGAAGAGAGCCTCAGGTCACCCAGATCCAAAAGGGCAGAGCCCCACGTACTGAGAATTGATTTCCAGGATTCAATTCACCATGCTAAGTTATCTAGGCACTCAGAGACCTCTGCAACTACAGCAAGATGCAAGAGGGCTCACCTACTGCTCCAACTGGAGGCCAACCTTTGCATCATCCCTGTGGTGCTAATTTTACACACAGATAGAATGCAAAAATTGTGGAATCAGGGAGACTTCCACTCAGATTTCAGAAGAAGGGCTGAGAGGTCAGTCAGTGTGATTCTGAAAGGGCAAAGTGTAAAATTCTGTGAAACACAAAGAGCAGCAGTGTCCCAAGATGGTCAGATAAGCTAGGAGCACAGAGTATCTGAGGAAAGCTGCAAGCAATAAGCAAAGCTCGCCCAAGAAAGAGGTCATGAGGGTAAGACCACCAGCGGTGCAGTAAGAGTGGGATGGGTCAAGTGGTTTGGAGTTCATGTCTTGACACAGCTAACCCAGATGTATGTAACTACAGGATTTACTGTTTGCCCTGCTGGTTTGGGTCTTGGTTTGGTTCCATGCCTTTTTATTTCCACATTTCTCTCTTTTGAAATGGAAATGTTTTCCCTGTGGCTTTGTATGTCAACAGTGTTTAACTTTCTTTTCATTTTTTGCAGGGGCTTCCAGCTAAGAGTTTGACTTAAATCTCAGAGCCAACTTTGAATTTAAAACACTTTTCAAAAATACTGGAACTGTTAGGAATTTGGCAACTCTTAGAGATGGAGTAAATGCATTGTGCATAAAGAGATGCCCATGAGTCTTTTGGGGGCCCAGGGCAAATACTATGGTTTAGATCTAGATGTTCCCCAAAGTCTCATGAGATCATAAGTAAGGCTTTGGGGAGGTGTTTAGATGATAAGGGTGGAAAGATTGTGGGAGACTTGGCCAGGAGTGGATGGCTAAACTGTGGGGGAAAAGTGCATAGGCTCTGCAAGGAATGAATGGTTAAACTGTGGGGCAAAAGAACACCAATAATTAAACCATGGGGCAGAAATGCATGCAGGCTCTGTGAAGACTGAATGGTTAAACTACAGGGCAAAAGCACACAGGCTGTGAAAGAATTGAATGATTAAACAAGAAAAAGTTTAGATTGGTGAAGCATCTTGTCTGGCTATTGTCCTTACTCTTCCCCAGGAAAAACTGCCTAGCCTTGAGATGGTTCCTGGCCCAAACTACTTTTTTCCTTTTTTCTCCTACACTGATATTCTCAATAAAAGCCAGAGAGTTCTCATCGTAGTGGCTTTTTCTGCTCCCTGGTCTCCCTAATTGCTTCGCCCTCTTGGTTTAGAACAGCCCCTCTGGGCCTCTTAGTGACTGAACCACATCTTGTCCCTGAATAATCTTTTTCATCCTCAGTGCTGTTCATGGTCACTCATTGCAACAAAAATCATCAGTTCACTGATGAGTGTCCCGGCCCGCGGGTAAGTCAACGAAGACCCTAGAGGGGGAGCGAGGATGAGAAGGGACAGGGGACACGAGAGATGGAGACAAGACAGGTTTCTGATCAAGTCTCGTTTATTGCGGAAGCTGCTACAACATATATACCGTAGGGCTAGAGGGGAGGAGCGAGAGGAGGGTACTGGGGCTACTTCCTTGTTGCCGGGTAGATTTGCAGCAGGCCCGGATATGTCCGTAAAAGGCACTCAAGAGTTCTAGCGGGGGTCAAGGCCCCCCACAGATGAGTTAACAGCTAAACATGATTTTGGGAGGTGAAGGTGGTTTGGAGGAATTGGGTCACTCTGGGCATGGCCTGGAAGGGTCTATCTCCTTTCTCTTCCCTTGATCTCTCTGCCTCCTTCCTGCAATGACATGAACTATTTCCTCTCTGATGTGTCCCTCTGCCACGTTGCCTTGCCTTGGAGCTAGCATTTTACTCACAATTTCTGAAAACTTTGAGCTAAAGTAAACATCTTCCCTAAGTAGTAGTTGTAGGGTATTTTTCTCAGCAACAAAGAAAGCAAGACATATTATCTGTATAATAAAATTTATCTTAATTTTATTTATATTGTTAAGTATAGAACTTCACATGTGTTTACTTAAAATTAAATGGGGTCATGCATACAGATAACCCCTGAAGTACTGAGAAAATAGAGGTTCACTATTTTTTGTAAAGTTTCCTGTGTAGAATGCACTTATTCTGTACTTGAGTCCTCTTCAGTATTTAGCAATTTATTTACAATATTTAAATAGTACTTTCAATGATGCTTTTACATTGTTTATTACTATATGCAGTGTAGAGATTTTAGTATTCCAAAATGTGTAATTCTATTGCTCTCCTTTTCTTTGACATTTTCTCTAGTAGTTTTTCAAACATTTTCTAAGTTTTACACAAAACTTTTGGAGCAGACTAACTTCCAAAAAGAAAGCTCATTAACTATTTTGACTACAGAAGATTTCAAACTAGAAACACTGAATTAGGATTTTCAAATCCTCCAGCATATGTGTTTCTACTATTTGACTAAATCAATTTTGAATAAAACATTGAATATCTTTCATATTCATGCACAACTTAGTTTTAAATATAGAAAGTCTTTTTAATGTTTTTAAAATTTTATTAGTACAGATTTGCAGTACATGAAGTTAACATTCATCTTAAGAAGTAGATGGATGCACATAATACATCTTGATTCTTTTTTAATCCCCTTCCCCTTACCATCCACCTCCCTTGCTCTTTCTCTAAATCCCCTTTCCCCATTTTCATTCTTACAGTTATAATTTTTAGTTCATACATATAACATATAATGTTTTAGTGAGTATTTAGTGCACATAAGTGATCTTGTGTCTTTTTACTTCCATATCTCCTAGCCCCCTCCCCTCACCCTCATTCTCCTGGACCTCTTCCCATTTGCAAAGCATCTATGTCCTTGTTTCCTTTTACCAATCCTTTATTTTACTCTTTATTTGTATTTTACCTTAGTCAAATAAGAGATACCATACAGTATTTAATTTGTGTATCTGATGTATTTCACTCAACATTATACTTTCCCAGTGTATACATTTTCCTGTAAAAGTCTTGAATTTATCTTTCTTTAGAGCCAAGTAATATTCCATTATGTATCCGGGAATGATGGGTATGATGATCATACTCATGGTGACATAACATTGCTTGCAATTAAAGTTACTAATCAGGGGACCTTGATTTATACCAGAAGAACATAATTTGATTTGGCCTAATATAATCTTGCAATTTTTGTAAAGTATGAAGTTTTATTCTACCTGGTAATAGAAAAGAAAACCAGAGAGATTCAAAATACTATGAAAATTTGATATACTCATCTAGATTAAAGATGGGTGTCATCATATGCAAAGTCCAACATTTTAAAAGCCTCTAGGCAATGAATGAAACCCCCAGATAACAAACAACAGGGAACTTGAAGAGAATGTCTTTTCAGCCACACACAAATGAATCATCAACAACTCAAAGGAACCTGTGAGCATATTCTTCTCCATAAACTCTGGAAAGTAAAATAAGATCAAAACTTTGATTTCAAATATGTGCAGTGCTTAGTGGAGAACCCATGTGAGATTAACAGAACTTCTGGCTTATAAGACTATAAGACAATGCACATGGGCTGTTTTAAGCTGCTCGGTTTTTGGCAATTTCTTTCACAGTAATAGAAAACTAACACAGACTATGTACTTGGGCATGACATTTTGTAAACATTTTTTCCACTTGTGTAGATATGAGGAGTAGAATTTCTAGATCATTGTACAGACTTATGCTTACTTCCTAAGAAAATATTAAATGTTTCTCATGGTGATTTGTAATAGTCAGGGCTTTGCTGCAGAACAAATACCTGACATAGACAACTTAAAGGTTGAAAAATTGATTTTTGTCTCAGGGCTTCAGAGATTTGAGTCCACTGTGAACAGTGTCCATTTTGATCTGTGGTATGGCAGAAGTGAATGGTGAAGGAAAACTGATCCTCCCTTGGGATCCAGGAAGCAGAAAAAAAGCAAAAGTGTCAGATTCAAAGTGGCCAGGGAAAAGATACATTCTCATACTCCTCTGACCCACTCCCTTTAACTAGCCCTCCCTAGTTTTTATTGCCTCCAAATAATGTCATCAAACTATGATTTCATGAATGGATTAGCTCATTGATGAAGTCAGAGCCTTCATCATGTAAGCATTCTCTGAAAAGCTCATATTTGAACACTGGAAAATTGAGGGGATATTTTAGATCTAAACCATAATAAACTGTATAATTTTACATTTCCTCTATAAATATAAAAATGAGTTACAGTTATTCTACTTTCTTAATGAAACTGTGAATTTTATCTTTTTAGTTTTAGCCATTCTATGTGGTAAGAAAAATTATCTCATCTGACTCTAATTTGAATTTCCTTAATAATTAATGGTGACAAATACGTTTTTGGTATGGTCATTGGCTATATATTCATTTGTAAACATATTCCAAAATATTTTGTCAAGTTTTAGTTGTTATGTATCATTTTATGTTGATTTTTTATATTTTTATATATTCTAGTTAAAAAACTTCATATATGTATGCAGACAAACATATAAAAATGTATGTTTATATATATCTGCATGTGGATATGTGTATGGTACCCCCAGTAAATAACTTGAACTTTCATTTGTTTAAATATATGTTTGAAAAAGCAAAAGTTGTCAGTTTCATGAGAATTAGCTTATCACTTCTCTTATTTTGTGTCTTTTCTGTGTTATACTTACAAAATTTTACTACTTAACATTCTTAAAGATATTATTGAAAACATTTGGTTTTGTATGCACATTGTTATATCCTCTTTATTTCAAATGACTCTGAATCTACAAAGTAATATTCGTAAGCAAAATCAAACTTGAATAAGGGCCAGGCCTGGAGGGGCACTGACAATTCCAGAACTCGAGAGGCTATGGTAAGAGGATCAACACAAGTTTGAGACCATCCTGGGCTACAGAGTGAGTTCGAGGCCAGTCTGAACTACATAGCAAGACCTTGTCTCCCAAAAACAAAATTTTTCTTAAAGAATAAGATGCTCTCCTTTAACATATTTAAGTGATTAGTATATTATTTAAATCAGTTATTTTCATATTTCTAATTAAGTGTAACCTTTTCAAAATAGAAAATTATTGCTGAGGTAATATTCTCTAATATCGTTAAAGTAAACTTCAAAAATGTTACAAAAATCAATTTTAAGATCACATTAACATACTAGTGAAGAAATAAAAGATAATTTTATTTTTACTTTTGATTTACATTTTTTTTTTTTTACAAAATGTTGAATAAAGAAGGCTAAGTAATTTTCACCTTCATTTTTCTTCCCCATTCTTTCCTTCTCCACTTACCAGAAACCACACTGAGTAATGATGTTATATACTTTCCCACCCCAAAAGTAATCCTGATTGTTAATATGAAAAAGTGACTAAAGGTGACTGTTTGGGACTCAGCTAAGTGATAGTATCATCCTAGAATTCAAGTCTGTGAGCATATGTTCCAGTCTGTCAGCATATGATTACAAATATAAACTCCACTGCTCCTCTCTAAAATATTTTAACTGACCTTGGGTTCTCTTATCTTTCTTTGGCTGTCCTGGATTTGAGAAGCTAGAGATCTAAACTAATATACAGATACCTAAACAGTCATACTCTTTGATAATCTACTATGTTTAGATTTTTCTATTAACTACTTTTCTATGTTGTATTTTTATCTTTCACTCTTTTTCTGAACGTTCTGGTTGTAACTGATCAGATTATAAAATTTCATAGTCTCCACTTTCTTAGCATATCAAATACACATTTAAAAATTAGTGCTCATCCTAGATTTGTAATACAAAATTACAACCAATCCACCTTCATCTTCATATAATAATGTATTATTTTATAGATAGTGAAAGTGACTTGCTATGGAGTATTCTCAATTTTCCTTTCATGTCCATTAATAAATTGCTACTATTCATTTCACTTTTTCATATGCTATAATTATTCTATATATTGACATAATATTTGAAATCATTTATGGTCTATGTCAACTAAAAATATGAAAACAGAGTGTTCATTTTACCTTTATCTATTCTTCCTGTGATGTAATTCCCTCCTCAGGTATGCCTGAATATAATTTTCTTTATTTTTGAAGAAATCCTTTTTACATTTCTTACTGAAGAAGTAATTCACTCATTTATTGTTTGCTGAGAATATCTTTATTTCTTCTTCACTTTGATTAATTACTTTGTTGGTTTCAAAATTCAGGTTCATATTTTCTTTTCTTCAAGCTTTTAATGTTTCATTCTACTCTACGCTTCCAGGATTTCTGAAAGAATGTCCAGTTGAATTCTGATTCTTGTTCCTCTATAAGAAAGTGATTTGTTTGTTTGTTGTGTGTTTAATTATTTTTACTCTTGATTTATTTAAGATTTCTTTTGTCTTCAGGTTTCTGTAGCTGAGTATGATATAGTTGGAAGTTATTTTTGATTATACTGTTGAAGTTTCCGCTGACATTCCTGAATTTATGATTTATAATTAATGTTGAAAAATGTTAGCCCTTATTAAATGAGCAATATTTTATGCTCATTTTTCTTTTCCTTAAGTATTTCCATTACATACAGGTAATTTGGCTATTAGACTGAGTATTTATGTTATGTTACAATTTTTGATAGATCTGATTTAAAATGATATTTTGAAAAGTTTAAACAAAACTATATTTAGAATCTCTTCTATTGACTGGCAACATAATGATGATCACCCTAAATGCCATAGGAAATGTGTTGAAAAGACACCCATTTGAAATGTTGAAATGTTGAAATATTTTCAAAATTTAAAGTTAATGTAATTTACATGAAATATTAAAGAAATAACTATAGTCAACAAATGTTAAAGAATAACTGTATTCAACAAAAAGATATTTAAGGAAAATATCAGCTATAATTTTTTTAATTCAACATATAGTAATTTTAGTCAAATACTAACAGGGTGTTAGTCATACTTCTTTTTTGACTTTGGCTGGGATTCTAAACTTAGAAATTAAGAATGAAACTGAGGAAATTTGACTATAATAATTGTACATTTCTTTTTTTTTCTAAAATGAAGAAGAAATTTCTTTTTTTTTAAACCTTAGCTGACAGATGGGCTGTTCTTGTTAAGCCTGTTTTGACTTCCGTAGATTTATGGATAATGCAGGACCTCAATCAATGGATCAATAATTTATGTTACTTAGATCAAAAATAAAATACCTATCTGGGAAAAATGGACACTGCCCTTGCCTTAAGAGTTTACATGGCCACACTCTTCTCTGCTTTCAGAGGTTGTTTCTGTTGATTACACGGAAATCTGGGTAACATTATGCAAATCTTTGATCCTGAAAATTCAAATAGGACCATGATTTATCCCCATTCAAAATATGGGCTGGCAGATCTTGATTAATTGCAAATGAATACATATAACCCCCTCCATACCTATATAGGGCTTAGAGTTTCCATAATTATTTTAAATTTTTCAATTGCAGATATTGACAAATGGTTTCCAGTCCTGTCAGTATATATCTTGCATAATGCTAATGACTGTATTTTGACATGACCTAACTCGATGGAGTCTTCTGCATGCCTCATCTCAGATATCACTGTGGAAAATAATATCCCACCATAGCTACAGAAAAAATTTAATAAGTGTCCATCCAAGAACCACAGCAGATTGACAAATTGGTAAGCTTTAAGGGCTCAGTTATTACATCTTTTTAGTTACTTAGCTGATATGACTCAGGACATCTGCACTACTAGTACAAGAAAAGCGTAGGCTAATAATAATCACTGGGACCCTAAGCCTGAGCCATTTTTATAAGGCCAGTTCCCCAATTTAGAAATTTGTATTGTTTATAGCTACTTTTCTTTAGATGATAGCATTAATTGTATCAATTTTCCATCCCTTTACTATATAGCTATCTTTTGACTGCAGAATCTTAATTTTTTAATTATTGCACAACAGCTATGTGTTTGTCATTGACCATTTAACTATGAATGTGATATCATCAGAAGTTTGGACATGTCTTCACATGTTTAAATGCTGTTTAAGCTTTATAACGTATAAGAGAAGATGATATAAAAACTAGGTTGCTGGAAGAAGAGAAGTGCATGGCCCAATTTTATCAATTGTCTCCAGTGACGACCAAGAATCAGACTTTTAAATGAACCCAAGAATGACAACAGATGACTAACTTGCCACTGCATGACCATATCATTTTAAAACATTGAGAAAATTTGTCATTACTTTGTTTAATATTTCTACATTTTATAAAACAATAAAAATAAACAAAGGACAAGTTTTATTAATCTTTTTTCAAAGCTTTATTCTTTAACTCAAAAGATAAATATTGAGCATCAACCACATTCCAGGCATTATTGGAGATGTTCAATCAGAATAAAAATATATGTGTAACTTCATGATGAAGTTTTTGCATGATGTTTAAGAGATTTTCTGTTTCATTAGAAATGTGTAATTCATATGGGATTTTCATAGTTGTATCATTTTCTGAACACATCATTTCTTAACAAAACATTAATTGTGGGTCATATATTTATATACTGGTTTACAAATTTAATTAATTAAAAGCAAAACAGGAGCACAGCTATAAATTCATCTGTTATAGCCTATAATTTCATAGGTTGTAACAATTTTACTTCTATTGCACCTCAGCATTTGCATATGGCCAGAGTTGGGTATAAAAGATATGAGCTAATCCACAAGTTAACCAAGAATTGAGATGAAGCTAAAACAATCAGAGGGAACTTATTTCTTCTTTTGAAAATCACATACAATTCAACTAGACTATTTTCCATTCTTATACCTGAGAATATTTATTTAATAAATTTAAGATTGTGATAGATGGTTATAGTATATCCAATCAAACAGTGACTACTGGGTATGATATTATTTGAGCTGAAATAGTTAATGTGTATTAGTGGACTTTCCTGGCTAAAGGAAGCAAATACAAAATAAATAAATCATCAAATGACTACTGGCAATTAAGAGTAATTTTCCTACTAGGGTACAGGTTAACATTTATTTAATTCCATCACAAAATAGATGACAGAAGATTTATGCTGCTGTTCATTCATGTAAGCATTTTACAATGATATTGAGAGTAAATAGAATTGCTGGGCATTTAGTTCTTTATGAAATTAGAAGACTGCAATTGAAATTAGAAGAATGAATTGCTGAAAACTACTATAAACCACTTATGATGTCTTTTGCTTATATTAAACATTAAAATTTCCTAAGATGAAAATAAACATTATGTACTCCTAAAGATTCCTTTTTCCTTCTGTATTTTTATTTATAAGAGATTGAAGGAAAAGCTAATGCCATATTTCTGACAGTTTGCCTCTATTGACTTCATAGATCCTACTCCTCAGTCATATAATACTCTGTAATAAACTGAAGCAAGTATGTAAACTAAAACACTAATCTATTTGTTTCCCTAGATGAATAGAGATATTTTTAAACAGCTGAAAATTAATATGCTTAATTCTGAGGCAAAACATAAAGGGATAAAGGTCCATAATTCATGAAAAAGAACAAGGTCAGACATGGAAATTAACAAGGCAGAGATTTATGATGAACTTTGCAGGCAAATAGACTCTGTCTGTGATGGTCAGAGGCAGCACTGGTTCAAAACTGAAGGTCTTTGTAATTGAATTATTGAATTTAAATCAATTCTGAAAACACCAATGCATCATACTGTGAAATTACTTTTCTAAAGTTATGGGAAGCAAGTTTCTCTTTGCTTGGTTAATATTTAAGCATATCTTCCAGAAAAAAAATCAAGAATATATTTTCAGTTTATTCTCATTTAAGGGACCTAGTAATCATAACTCTAGTTGGTTTAGTCTATTCAAATTAAATCAAATATATTACGTTATATTTTTCTAAAATGTTGCAAAAATAGTAAAAGCCTATTAAATGGTGCTTGATCATATTCCATTGACAATATTTGTAAATTAGTCAATGATAAAATCATTTAACTAAATGAGTAGTAGAACATAGTATTGAATGTTTAAATGATAACATGGGAGGTTAATGGAGTGATTTAAAAGCGTATATCAAGTGTGAAGACACAGTTACCATACTTAATAGTATTATCAACCTACATTTCTTCTGGAAGATGTAACAAATAATAAATTTAGGTGTGTTAAATTTCCAGGATAAAATAGCTAGTAAAATTCTGCTGAAGTTAATTTAGAGAACCTGAGATCAATTTGAAAACCAGGCGGATTAATTAATGACACATGGGTAAAGTGTTCGATTTTTTTCAGTCCCTTAACATTCCCGCTTAGCATCCTATTATATCAATTATAACATGCATAGTGTGATACACAATCAAAACTATAATTTCACTAGTAAAGTATTTGTGATTGGAAGGAAGCTTGTGTATGTTGTCATTGCCCTAGTTTTCAATCACTAAATTTTAGGTTCTTATAACAGCCCAATTTAAATGAAACTCTTCTACATCTGAGAAACTAAAAGTGGCTAGGATGTAGTATGAATGCTACATACATCACTGGTTGATCCCACCATCTCTCACTATTCTCTTTTTCTCTCCATAGTAAAACTCCTTAAAAGTGATTATGTTTGTAACAGGGTCAAATGTTTAATTTCTTAGTCTCTTATCCTCAGAAAGTGAACCTGTAAATTTACCAATGACCAGAAATCATCAAAATTCAATGACCACTTTAAGCCTCCTTATCACTTGCCTCATAAATAACATTTGATATGGTCAATCACTCTTATCCTTCTTGGAATACATGCTTAAACTGCTTCTAGGTCAATAATTTTGCTTTATTTTCAGCTATTGTTAGACAGTTCCTACTTTTAAAAGTTGATATAACCCATTACTCAATTTTCTATTCTTTATGACTACGAATATGATGAGGAGTCTCAAATTTATTTTTCTAGTCATATCTGTCTAAGCAATTTGTCATACATCAAATTTTAAATCCTAAGTTTTCTTGCTCCTACCTTACACAATTCCCTTTGTCTTTCAGAAATTCAGTTTTCTCAGATCACCAAAAGAACTATTAGGGACTATCATATGATAAAAAGAAAACAATAAAAAGAAGTAGTTATTTATTAGTAGAGTATATCCTTATTCAAAAATAAATAATTGAAAGTGAATAGAATAGAATTAAAAATATCTTAGGACAAAAAACCATAACAAAACAAAACAAGAAAGTTGAAATATCATAGTAAATTTTCTGGTGGATCATCAATGTATAAACCAAATAATAAATCCAAAGTGTTATTTTAATATTTACTAATAAGAGACATAAAAATTAAACTATGTCAACAAATATATGACAATGGAACATCAGGGAGTTGTACCTAGGAGTTTATTTGCAATCTCAGATAATGGATACATAAAATATTCTTCATTCAGTCTATTTTGAATTGCATAACAAAGTCTAAATGGGAAAACAGAATGAAGGTCTTGGGACTGACACTTCAGTACAACTTTATAGTGACCATGAGCAAATCATTTAGATTTACCATATTTCTCTTTTATACTTTTAAAGGACTTTTTATTAATAGTTCAATATAAATATGAGGTATAATTAAAACTATATATTTCATGCACTATTATATTTAAATTAGAGGCAACTTTCTATAACATGCAGAATGTGGTTCATGTCCTAAACACTGAGTTAAAATATTGACTCAGCCAATTATTAGCCATGACAATCAATCTGATTTTCAATTTGCTGAGCTGCAAAATTCAGATAATATTGGTTCAGTTACATGGGAGTGCTGAATATAATGTACAAATACATGCTTTGTTAACTTTAAAGTTTTTGAGTATTTGTCATCATCTTATTATTATAATTAAGCCCATGCTGAGGACCACCTATTTAGTGAAACTATCTCATAATGAGAGTGATATCTTATTTATGAAGACTTCTTAAGTCAGCCTGAATTGAGTTATAAAACTATATTATAAACTATAGATAGACTGTGGCTTTTTATTATAAGAGTGAAATAGCCTATTTAATTGCTTTACAAGACTTCAAATAGATTATATTTTGGCCATTCAATACTTCTTTTTTGACTGTAATAAATAATAATAATAAGGCTTATGAAGGAAAGCAAGTGTCATAAAGGACCATGCCTCTGGAGGAAATGATAGAGCATTTCTGTGTACTACTGATAGAAATCTCATCTTTGGGAATAAACATTTAACAAATCTGTAGAGGAAAATATTGCTTCAATATTTATAACTCTATTTCACTGTGTCTAGTTTAATGAATCATTTAACATGTCTGTAATTCCTGACATATTGGAAATCTGTTTTATAATTATGTCTCAATTCTTATGTGGCATTTAAATTGTAGGCCACTATATTATGGATGTACTAAGGTTATAATTTGAAAAGTAACTCCTTATTTTATAAAGTTGACTAATGCTGAATGTATATTTAGCAGAATATAATATTCTTCATTTTGTCAAAGTATAAAATTGTCAACAAATGATTTCTTTGCTGTATAAACAAAATAATGTTAAGCATATCAATTAACTCTAGAAATACAGAATTGCTTCTGAAAGCAACTCTATCTGGAACACATTTAATTAAATAACTCCATTCCAGATTGCCTTCAGATTTCATATGTACTTTGTCAAGCTGAAGCACCCGAGTCTCCTTAACTCAGAAGACAATTAAAAGGCAGTTTAAATTCATTAAATAGATTGGATACCAATGACTAATTGAAATTATTTACCATAATTCAGATACCTGGAAAAAGTATATAGCTCATTTGCTTCTTAATTGTCCTTTAATATTATTATTAGTGGTATTATTATTAGTAGTAATAATATTGGGGACTAAACTCAGTTACATCCTTACAGCTTTTATTTATTTATTTTTTGTTTTAAGACAAGTTGTCCCTAAATTGCCCAGGTTGGTTTTGAATTGCCTCTGAGAGATCTAAGATTACATAAACGCAACATCTTGCATGACTTCAAATATTATTAAGACATAGAAAACTATGGATGTAATTGAGGATAAAATACATGCACCATTTCATCATATTTATAGGTTTGAAAAATTTAGGACAATTTTTCTTGATCACAAACCTAATTTGTCTAATGAAAATTACAATTACTGCAATATATATTAAACCTCTTGAGAATTATTTTTGCTATATTGGGACCTAGATTATTTTTTCTTATTTGTAAATGTTTTAATAATATATTGGAGTACAACAAGTATATAAAAATTTACAAATCACAAGTTGTATTATATTGAAATGGATTATCACAAAAGAAACTCCGCAGAAAGAAGGGACTGTATAGTATTTCCTGAAGCCAACTTGTGCATGATTCCAGTCCTTCACACCCAGCAAAAGATAACTTCTCCTAGATTATTTGACACAGATAATCTAGCAAATTGTATCAGATACTGTGACTGGATTCTTTGGTTGAATATTATGTCTGGTATTCATCCATGTTGTCCTGAGCGGCAATAATATATTCTATTCTAATTAGTAAAAAGCATTCCCTCAAATGAATGCAAAAATTTGTTATTCATAATATTATGGATGGATAAGTTAGGTTTCCATTTAAAACTAATGTTAATAATTTTGCTTATATAAACTTTATGTTACTGAAAAAAAATCGGAATTGTACTGGAAATGAGAAGTGTCTCATGCAGATGTTTATTATGACAGGTTTACTTTCATGTGAGTTTCTTTCCTGATCAAGCAAGAACTGTCATAATGGCACACACATTGTGGTTTACATTTAGAAAATGTTTTTTACATATGTTCTTAGTATAATATCTAAAATATCTATTTCCATAATGTGAAATTTTTAAACTTTCCTGTTAGACATGTTTACTATGTGCTGAACAACATCTCTTATTGTTTTCTAGTACTACTACTTGATGGATTTAAACACATTTTAATAGACATATCAGCACAATCCTGTTCTGGGCCTTTGCTGCATTTTTAATCTGAATTATTTAAACATATGTCTTTTCTTATATAAATAAAATGTAATCTCCAGTGTTTTGATGTAGCTCTCAATGATTTTACAATAACTAAATATTGACAATTATGTAAAAACAATATTTCTTTGAGGGTGCCCAAATGTATCCATTGCTTAATGTATTTAATAGCACATTAAATGATATAATACATTTTTTCTTTTACTAATCATTTGTAAATAAGCAAAGTAGCATAAAGGGAAATAATTTTATTTTTTGTTAGTCATCATTTCTCAAGCTAAAATTGGATATTCTCCTTTTATTATATATCAAACAATCTCATAATAAAAATAAATCATGACAATCTTTCCCAAATTTCCCTGCTTCACACTAATGTGTTTTTTGATGTTGGCACTCATTGAGTGTTTAGTTGATTAGGCCATTTACATTTTACATTTCTTTGAGAAATAATTACTGGAATCATTTTCTGTGATATTACACATTCTAGATACAAAGATGCAAATATTATCTGAAGTGTTTATTCATTAATGTAGTTGATATTTATCAAAAGTCTAAAATTGTTTCAGCTGGACATAGTTGTGCACATAGGTAATCTCAGCACTCAGGAAGTTGAAGCAGGAGGATCATCATGACTTCAAGGCCAGTCTGGAATATAGGGTGAGACTCTACCTCAAAAAACCCCAAAAGGGCCCGGGGATTTAGCTCAGTGGTTCCAGCGCCTGCCTCGCAAGCGCAAGGTCCTGAGTTCGATCCCCAGCACAAAAAAAAACCCCAAAAAACAAAAAACTCAAAAAGTTAAAAAAAATGTATTAGATTATATTGAAGATACTTCAAAGAGAAAAGTAGGAGATGTATAAAGTCTAAGGATTTAACTTTATTCAATGGTGGGTTTTGTTTAAGAATGTGTTTCTCTGTTGTTGTTTGTTTATGTTTTCTTGTTGTTTTCTGGTGTGGAACATGCTAATGTAGTGGAAACCAGATTTATATTTTGGGAGGCAAGCACAAACTGGAATGTGCAAGGCAGTTCTGAAAATAGTAGTAAGGCCAAGGATGTTCTGAAAATCAAAAGGCCAAGTAGGAATTTGAACTGATGTTATCTCTTCCAAGGCTCCAAGTTTAAAGATCAAAGATTTCTACAGGGAAAGCTGAATTTTTGCATAATTTTTGGCCCAGGATTTGGAGAAATTTCCATTAATTTTCTGGTAGGAGTTTTAGGAGCTATGGGTCCTTCTCCTCTGCTGTTGCAACAGGCAGAGGTGATTATGACTTGTCTTAGCTTTTGTTCTTGATAGGCTTCCTATGTGTCCAAAAATAGCTGCAGCTTCTCTCATTCTATTAAATCATGAACAAAATGTTTCTTGTGGCATATGCTAACTCAAAAGCAATGAAGAAAGAGAATCACAACACAGTCAGCTTAGCTTAGTTGATATAATAAATTTAACCTCACTTATATTTTAAAATTCACCAATAGAAAGAGGTAAAGTCACAAGTATTAAAAAGAGTATAGTATCCACCCTTACAGAATTTAATATTATTCAGTCTCTTTTTCAAAGAAAAAATGCAATTGTTTCAAAGAAAACAATGGCTCTGAGTATCAGATCAGTCTCAGTGGTTGTGCCTTAAATTAATATCCTTAATGATAAACTACTGTTATCTCACTTCTCTCTGTTTCATCTCCTTAAATCTTTTAGATAAATTCCAAAATTTTGCTAGAAACTTATGTTTTAGTAGATTCAATGGTAAGATTATGGTTTTTCTATTCTGATAATGTTCTTCCTTGGAATTGAGTTCTCTATCATATGATCGTTCATAAACTGTTTATTGCTGTCATCTGGAATCTCATTACTGGGTTTATACCATTGCTATATGGATTCTAAACAAAATTATTATCTGTATTGTTTTATGGCAATAAAATTTTCTAAGAGGTTTAGAGGTATGTTTTCAGTCAGTTATAGATGTTAGAAATCTTAAATTTATGTAGTTTTGAAATAATTTTAGTATAATGAAAAAGTAATGTTTGGTTCACAAAACTGAAGATTTTTAACTTTTCTGTTAGTGTGCTTGTCAGAGAAAAAAACAGAATCAGTATATAGTAAAGGATTATTACCTTAGGAGTTTTGTATGTGATATTTTTGCACAGATTATGTTTGGATTTTAATTTACAGTGGTTCTTGAAATAGTTTCAGAAATTACTCATTGAATGATTATTTTTTTCAGTTAGTGCTAAGAAATATTACATTTCAGGAAATGCAGATAAGAAATAAAATTATAACTTTCTACATTAATGTATTACATATGACTTTGCTACTCTACAAAAGGTGAACAATATATGTGTGTGCCTGAATAGATATACAAATACAATTGTTTTCATTTGTATACCAATATATCATATAATATAAAAATGTAGAGATTTAATAATTGAATTTGCTTACATCAACACTTTCAAATTTTTCTTAGGGTTGGAGTAATTTTTCACCTGAATATTTCTTATTCATAATGACATAAAGCTAATTTATAGTGATTTCAAGTAAAAGATTATACATGATAAGAAAAGGGCTGTGTAAATTTGGTAAAAAATATTATTTTCCCATTGATTTAAGTAAAATCAAATGCCAGTCATATATTATATTTACTTTCTAATTTATTAAGTCATTTTGAAAGAATGTGTTTTATTAATTAAGGCTATAAATGTATATACATTCTTCATAATTTTTGTGTGTATGAGCATCTTTAACTTATTCCAATTTTTCCTTTATGCCATAACACATCACATTCTTCACAAATTTATATTTAATTTTTTCTTTTTCTACTTGACCAATATAATGTGAACTTATTAAAAACAGGGATATTTTGGTGATTTGTTCCTTTATATAAGCCAACAATTAGAAAAATTCCCCGTACTCAAAAATATCTATTTAATAATTTAAGACTGTGTGTAATAACTACTTTAGTTCAATTCTGAGGTTTATATGCTCCCAACATACTCAGTCGAAAGCAGAGCCATTTACTTTTTAGTAATGTGATCAACCTCTCATAAAGTTCCAAATCAGAAATATTTCAGACTGCCAGTAGGAGACATTACTATGGAAAGCAGAGTGGTATAATTCTTTCTTAATTTTGAATAGTTAAAATTTTCTAAATATTTAGACTGATTCACCAACATGAAAGTTAAAGAAGAAAATCAACAAATGATTTATTTTAAAGAAAATTTAATAGATTGAAATAAAAGGAGAAGAAAAAAACTTAAACACAAACATCTCCAATTAATGAATTTGTAGTTTCAGGAAGATAGCTAATAGATAAGGAAAAAAAGCAAAAAATGAAGAGCTCTTAAAAAGAAATAACTATCTGAAATATAAGTTGAGGAGATTGTGTGTATTTGTAAAGGAAAATAAAGAAAAAATGAATTTTGTGAAAAATTATTAAAAAGTTAAATATTAATGAGGAAATACAATATCCAACTACTAACATGTCCTACAAAGAAAAATTAAACCAGTTATAATATTATCAAGTAAGAGAAATTATTAACCCAAAGCTCTTATTTCAAGCATAAAATACTTATGCACCTTATAGTGCTCACTTAATTTACTTTGAGTTTTCTCCTGTTAAATAACTTATTGTTTTATATGGGCTTTATTTTTATATGATTATTATGTTTTAGGAAAAAAGCTAGTTAGAAGACCTCAGATGAAAATAAATAAGGTCCTAAACTGGAGAGGAAATTAGGACAGAGAGAACAGGCTAAATTAGAATTAAATTGGAAAGTAAAATAGCTAGGTATGGAGATTAATTAAAGTGTAAGCAAAAAGGAAAAAAAAAAACAATCATAATTTTTATGGATATCTAGATTGAGTGACCAGGTTATATTTTTTGATTATTTGAAATAGGAGGCTAGAATTTGAATATGTTAAAACATTTAGTTTTGAATAATGGAAAATGGTATTATAAATACATTGAATGTCTAAATTTTAAAAATTTATAGTAAAAAATACAGTTACTAACCTTTCCCAAAATACTCCTCCTCCCTTCAAACACTTATCCCATAGTTTTTACCATTATCTGAAGCAGTTCTGGAAGTCCTCATTTGTGAGTTTTAGTTACATTGTTATGGCTGCTTCCATGTCCTAATAAATTTAACATGTTTACTTTTCATGGTCATTTTGACTCTGTGGGAGTCACATGCTGCCAGATGCAGTAAATAAGGTGGATGAGAACACTCTATAATGTTTGTAAAAACCTCTTTTCCAATGGATGGCACTTAGCAGAAGGATACACCTTTTTTTAAAAAAATTATTCTTCATTAATACACAAAAGAGGACATCAGAATTTCTTCAGAAAATATCAATAAGACTGAGGCAAGGTTGCTTGTTTTGTAAGCAAGAGGGAGGATTTTGGAGGTATTCACAGCAATGTGTCTTTTAATTGTAATAGATTTTTCAATTTAGACCCACACCCTTTTTTATCATCTCATATAAAATTGAACATGGAATACTGACAGTGTTATTGGGCAAAATTTAAGATTTTAGGATTTTTGACATGATTGGAAGTGTACAGCAAGAATCTTTCTAATATAATATAATGCATATGAAAAATAGGAGGATCTAAGAAAAACATACTTAGTGGTTACATCTGTTCATTGTTATTTATAGCCAATAATATACATCATTCATTGACAGGAAAAATTAACAGTTGTTTAGAAATCACAGAACTAAAATCTGAATTTATATCTCATTAACACTATAGATTATGAGCTTCCCATTACATGAGTATCTTTAATTAATCTACTGAAGGAATAGATACATAAACTTGGTTACTTATGTTAATTTTCTATCAATAAGAGCTCTACATATGAGGGGCCAGGGCAAAGGAAGAGCATGGGAGGGTTAAACTATGCATAGACAAGGTGGATATCTACAACCTATAGATATTTATTAAAAGTTAAATAAACATGCACAAATTAGTGTTACAAATTTTGCTGAAAGTGGTGCAGGAAATAGACAACATTCTTCCTCTTTTATTTCTATTACTTCTTCTTTATGTACTATGTATTTATTTTTAGTATCCCTGGTGCTATATTATTCTAATGTGTAAGAGTAAAAGAGCAGAAGCTGGGGAATAAACAAAATAGCATCACTGAAAGAAAAAAAGCAAGGCTAAACCTATTAATTTATCAATTAATAAAATAATATTAAACAAAATAAAATAAAATGTAACTACAAAATGCTTAAATAACATAGTTCCTATAATTCTTTGCCAAATAGTTGTAGATAATTGATTTGCTCACATATTTAATATAATAAAGAAGAATGAAAAGAACCAATATGAAAGTTATTACTAGGTTATGTGATATGATTGTTGGTGTGAGAATCCTGTCTCATCTCCAAAAGAACTGCAGGGCATCAGAATAAATTGTAGTGATATCTTTCTTTAGCTTCATCATCCATATTTTACTGAACTCCTATTAAAATCTATAGGAATCTTATGATAGAATTTATGTCACATATCATTTACTGGGGGCCAAATAATATAGTTTTTCAATCGCTCAAATAATTCATTAAATGGCAAGTAGAGAGGTCAACCCAAAGAATGAACACATTCCATCCTCAAAGTTTTCCATGTATTATTCCTTCTTCCTAGAGCATGAAACCTTTATATCTTTAACATGATTGACTTCAAAGCATTGAAGAGTAAATTGAAATATAAAGACCTCAATAAAAATAATCTGATTATTCCTCAATTTGGCTTTTCAAGAGTTTTAAGCCCTCTTGTTCCAGAAACACCATTGTACCCACTCAATTAAATTCTTTCCTATGTATAGAGACCATATCTAATGCTGAATCCTCTTGGGAGTCCATGGAAAAGAAACTAATATCATTATCTTCTTTATGTTGTTCTGATGAGGATAACTTCTTGAGACAGGAATTTAACTGTATCCTTTTCCCCTCATACAGGTGAGAACATATTTTCTATCCCATTAATTTTTTCACTCTATTTATGAATCCCTGACTTCATCTTTATTATTTTGTGTACATGATCATTTTCTACTCCAACTCAATGTAAACTACAGAAAGTGTAAATGAGATGCATTTCATATAATGCTAAATCCTACTGGCACCAAGTAAGTGTATCACACAGTATGTATTAATTGAATAATTCATAAATATTATTCAAGATTTCCTCTAATTGGGTTATCAAGGTGATCATTTAAAATCTCAAGCCTGATGACAGCTAATTATATATAAGTACTATCATTGCTTATTTTAAAGTGATATACACAGTTTAGTAAATCAACTTAAATTTACTGATGTAATTATGAGCTATTGTGAAAAAATTTCCTTGTTAAAACAGACCTATATCACAGACTATTATTTCAACAATTTCTTTCATCATTTAATTTCTCACATTATAATACTGTCACATATGTCTTTTGACATGTCAGCCGGGAAAAGTAAAATTGATGACTATTGGTTCAACATCCTCCATAGGATGAGACTAATGTTCTAAAGAGATGCAATATTGTTGTTGTCATCTGTATTACAATATTGTTATAAGAATTTATTATAAAAACAGATACAAATGAGACACTGTTCATCTTTTTTTTCTTCTGAAATTACTCAATTATTCAAAAAAATAGTAAGATTCCAAATTCACATAAATGTATCCAAAAACAGGTCCGTTGGAGGCCACATACAGATGTATGTATTCAAACCACAGAAGTATATGTATATTCCCCGAAAATAGGCATAGTAATAAAACATTCCTTATAGTTATACAGTATGAAATAATAGAAAGAATGCATGCAAAATTTATACTATAGAATGTGGCACATTGTAAGCTTCCTTATAAGGCTTTTTTGCCTCTTAACCTCCATCATAAATCACTAATAGTAACCACTCTTTGGTTACACAGTATTTCTGTTGGTTAATGGAGTGTCCTTTTTTTCTAAGGAACTAACTGGAAGGTTATAGTGATCAAATTGTTTTTATCTAATTTGTGATATAAATCAAGCAAAATTTTGTCAAGTGCAAAAATAGGCTGTCCTATTTAATTAGTTTTTCATATCAGATATCAGAGCACATAAAGAATTCCAGTTGGATTAGTTAAATGTATATAAAATTAATCTAAGTAAAATATTTGGATTTTTTTTGGTTGGTGTTGATGATAGTCATTATTAGTGTATTGGAATTTAGTTCCTTTGAAAGGTATATATTTTCTTCCAGAAGATCACACAAATTTTAGGGAAAGTGTTGAATATTCTGTAAGAATGTAGCACTATTATCATTTGAAAAATTTACAGATTCCATACTGTATTTTTTAAAGTTATATTTATCTTGCTAACCCTACAAAATATGTAGGTAGAAACAAATAAATTGAGTGTAAATGACTTAAAGACTGAAGAAAAATTAGAATTAGGTTTTCAAATCAATATAATCTTAAAAAATTTGGCCAGTATATTTTTGAAGAAAAAATTAAGTATTAAAAGAGTTTATAACACATTTCTACTTTTTATATTGGAAATATTTTATTTGCAATTGTCACTGTTTTTAAAACAACATAAAGAAATAAGAAGACAGAGAATTTTATTGTTTATTTATTATATTTATAAGGAATTCCAAAGATGGGAAAAAATGAAAGAAGGAATTAGAAAGGGAAGATTGAAGGAGGGGGAAAGAGGTAGAGGAAGGAGAGACATAGAGATAATCCCATCACATAGCACAGTAAGAAAACTTTCTAAGAGTAAAACATTGCAGTTAAAATCTTTTAAATGATCAACAGTTACACAGATCAAGAATGTCTAACACATGGAAAAATAGGCAATTCTATAAAACATAAAAAAAATGGGAATAGAGTATCTAAAGTATTGAAACTTCTCATTTAATATAAGGTAGGTAGAAATTTAATTGAATATCTGAAGTTTAAGTGACTCTATACTGAGAAAATCTGAATTCTTTTGGTGTATCCCTATATGATATAAACTAAATTGGATCTTTTGTTAAAGCATAGTATTTTTCTTGTCCATTATAAATGAATGATACACATGGTTTTGTCTTTAGATTTTCTTCTACAACTATATAGCAATATTTTCCATAGTATTTCTACTACTTTTCCATGTAATGCAGCCTTAAAAATAAAATATATTTTATTTTCAATTTTCTTTGTGTTCCCTACCCAAAACACTAATTCATTCATGCCTGCCTGTAGTGGAAAGGAATCTTGTTAGACCTCTTCAGTTGCATACTTTCAGAAGGAAATCCACCCCTCCAGCATTGTGTCTCTGTCTTCAAGTCATGTACCTATCACATAGGCCAACAATAGGGATATTATTTTGAAATAGTTTGCTATGGGCTAATTTTTCTGTATTCACAACTAATACAGATTGAATTATCTTCCACCAAATTCATATGTTGAAGAATATGACAGTATCTGAGGCTTTGAGTACTTTTAGATATAGAGCCTTTACAAGAAAATTATGTTAAAATGAGATGTTTAAAAGAATGAACCCAATTCAATGTGCTTTGTCATAAGGGGTGGAAGAAAAGAGACAATATACAGCTTTGACTATGCATACACAGCAAGTAGACAGCCGCTGCAACCAACAAGAGAGGTCTCAGAATAACCAAATTTGCTAACACATCAATGTTAGCCTTCTATGCTAGAGAATTGTGAGAAAATAAGTTTCTGTTTTTTAAGTCACCCAATACTTGGTATTTTGTTACAGCTTCTTTAGCAAAGTAATACAATTTACATGTCTGTGCATTTAAAGTTTAGGATTCAACATGTCACTCTCTCCTTTGTGTAAGACTCCATTTATTTTAAGTTAACTATTTCAAATGATGAAATCAAATGATTATGACTTCCAGCATACTTTTTGGTACTGATGTTGCTCAAATGATAAACTTCATTTATAAACTTCTTCAATGATTCACATACAAAATTGATTAATGGATATATTTTTTCCTTGTCCCATAGGTACTGCAAACTCTGTATAGTGCAAAAGAAAAGTTCATTTTTTCCTATGAATCTATTCATCTGCTTGCACATTTCCTATATTGCAAAAAGACAGTGTAAATCATTAAGTAGAATCCTAGAAGACCATCAGTTCTTGTGTTAAGTTCACAGTCTCTTAAGCACTATAATGCTGCACAGTCTGAGTAAGTCTCTCCAACTGGTATTATCTTCAATAATTTAAGTTTTTGTTGACATTTTGATTTCATTCAAAATCTAGAATTTGCTTTTTAAGGTTTACAAAACCACAGAACAAACTGCACAACAACCAACTAAACAAACAATGATCAAATAAAAACCTTCGTTAAGGCCGGGAATTTAGCTCAGTGGTTTTGCAGCCTGCTGCGCAAGCCCAAGGACTGGAGTCTGATCCCCGGTACTAAAAAAAACAAACAAACAACAACAAAAAAAACCTTCATTAAGATTATCTGGAATGTAAATACAAATATATATAGATACATTAACACCAATATGATAATGAGGCCTTTTAGCCTCATTAAACTTTTTGCATACATTAAATTATAAACTTTTAAGTGCTATTCATTTTCTTTCAACATAAGATTGTATGCTTTAGCATAAATGTCTTAAATTTAATATGTTTTTTATGTCTACTTTATATTTTTGTTTGAATTATATATATCTTCTCCAAAATTTATTTTCAAATGATCATCACATATTCATGGAAACACATTTTATTCAATTGATTTTTAAAATATAGACATTTTGAATTTTCTATGTAGATTATATAACCTACCAATATACACAATTTTCATTTTTTATTAAAATCATTACAGCCATCAATAATTTTAAATTATGTACAATACAATATCTATCTTGTAAAATACCTGGCTTCTATTTTATTGTTCCTGATTTGAATTAAGATTTATCAGTGTTTTATTTTGGAGGCTACTGAAGATTTGGGTAATTGCCCTTGATTGTTGAAAAAGTTTCTTCTTTTTTTGGTAGCTAAGAAATTTCATCAAGAAAATGTTACATTTTTTTCAAAGTTATTTTATAGTCTGGAAATATAACTATGCTATTAGTTTTTCTTAATTAATAACATGATAAACATATTATATGAATTTTGTAGCATCAAGAAAATTTTACTTAATATTAATGGATGTTTTGATTAATTTTACTGATACAGTGTATTTTTCTTACTGATATTTTTCCCCCTCTGGTATTTTGTGCAGTGCTTTTCAAATTCAAGTTAAAATTAATCAAGATTATATTATTCTCACTAGGTTATTAATTTATCAGCCTTCTTCAAATCTTGGAAAATATTAGTATAAAATTGTGTTTTATGTGGGTGAAAACACTTATTTTGAAGCAATAAAGTACAGCATGCATTTGAGAGGAGAGTGAGAATCAAACTGTAGCACCTTCAATTAAAATCAAGGTACTTTTGATAATAACTGTGTTTATCTCTTTTCCCATCTATTAAATAATCTTAAAATGCTATCTCTTTGCATGTTTCTTTTGAGAGTGGAATAAAACACTTAAACCCATAAATTATAATGGTATATTTTCTAATCATTTTAAAGTAATACTCAATAAATTATTTAAAAATAAAACCCTCAATAATTAAATTCTGGTGCATTTCAATAGATTATATTTAAGAACACATTTACATTAATGTAAATCATTTTTCCATTGATACCATCCTTTTACCATATTTTTCATTTACATAAGCACATTTTAGAAATGTTACATTCCAGGGAACTACATGGACATAAAAGAAGGTTCATGATATGAATATATGCATAATCTTTGTGTATTTCTGCTTCAATAATCTTAAATACATATTTTTATTTATATTCATTTGAACTTTCTAACTAGATGGTTAATCTAATTTCTTGATATACTTAGAAATTTCCTTGCTAATATACAATATACATACTCAAATATGTTAACTTTGTGCTACTCTAAGCTAGTAAACAGCTAAACTTCTATAATATAAGCCAAATATGAAAATTTACTTAGGAATCAAAGATGAATTTCACTTAATAGAATCCCTAATTCCTTAAATTGTTTGTGCATGAACTACTGAAGAAATATGAATCTACATAAGGAAGATGTTAACTGAAAGCAAATTATCAAAATATGGTACTGATACCCTTTTCTTGTATTAACTTTACTACAGAGCCAATGCACATTTTTTAGTTTTAATAAAAGAAAATAAAAATATTTACAGAGAAGGAAATGTTATCCATATTTTTTTAATTATCCATATTTGATTGTCACACGTTTTATGTATATATTGAATTACCACACTAGGATATAAATTTGTACAATTAAAATAAGAATTAAATTACATTTCTAATAAATTGATACTACTTTCTGGAACTAGGTAGAGTATCCTCAAATAAGTACAGTAAATATAATACACAAGGGAATTAGCAAGGGAATTCTCCAGTTTTTGAGATGGTAAGCTCGAAAAAGATCACCTGATATATTCTATTGCCTCAGGCTGAAGAAAGCTGTACAACTTATTTTAATGTATATAACTGTGTTAGTCACTTTTCTCTCATTCCTGAAGCAAAATACCCCAAGACCCGAAGTTAAAAGGGAAGAGATTTATTTGGCTTACAGTTCATTGAAGTTTCAGTCCATAATCTTCAGACTCCAAGGCAGGGATGACAAACAAGTATCACAGAGGAGAAACAACAAGGCATGCCCAAGGTAGCAAAGGTAAAAGGAGAGGTTTAACAGCATCTTTCTGCCCCTTTTATCTTATTCAGACTACCGGGAGGGATTAGGGGGATGCCAAATTAATCACTCAAGTGTAGTGGTTTAGTAATCAGACACCTTTAATCCTAGCATCACACATTCCAGATTCAACTATCTCTGAAAAAGAAGTCCCACCTCATCAGCATGAGGCTTTGGGCGGGGGGACTTCTAAACACAAACCATAACAATAACCATTTCTGACAACTTCATTTTAAAATATTTTGTGTGTTTAATAAAAAAATCCACTATGGATCCAAATTTTTTTACTTGCTATAGTATCAAAATCAGAGATTTGTAATTCCAAACCTGAAACTTAAAAGAAACATAAATTTACAATAAAATATCAAGCCTTAATTCTGTCGCAAGAATTATGCCTATAATTGAGACAAAAACATATTGTAGGAAATACTGCATGTGATATGTTAGTAGCCAGAAATAACATGAAAATAAATATCTCTTGTCAAGAATTTAAACAAAGAAACTGATATCCAGGTATGTTAGTAAAATGCCTGGTTATTCATAACATAATAGAAATATATACTGGACAGAGTAATACAAAGATATTCCATGATTTCCTAGGATATTATCACAGAAGAGGTAAAGACTAAAAGGATTTGAATAAATGAAAGTCAAAGTGTCATGATTCTTTATTCAAATCAAGAGTAATATTAAAATAATTGCAATTATATTAATTTACAAACACATATATTAAGCAAAATAGTCATTTATAAGACATTTCCAAACATAAAAAAGTTTACATAAAATTTACAGAATAAGATACTAGTAAATGGATATGTGTCTATATGTACATCACCTGAGAGACAAGCTTACTAATTTAACATTGATTTCCTGAATATTAAAAAATAACATAAGCAGAGTCATTATTCTTGGCATGTGTAATTTTCAGTTACTTAACCGTGTGGCTAAAATAATTTAAGGACTTTTTCTAGGATTATGAAAAATATATTTATTTTTAATATCACTTAATTTTATTGATTTCATATCTTTAATTACAGTCTTTTTAACATGATTAAAACATGTTAAATTATTTTCAATTTCAATTTGAATTCACATTTGGATCATTTTAATTTTGAACAATTTTTCTTCATTTGGAATAAATTAACTATATGAAGAATATTCTCAACTTCCATATCTGTAATGAAGTTTATACATATTTTAGCATACATATTTAAACTTTCACTGATTTTCTCTTAATGCTGAACATTTTTCTTCATGAATTAGTCTTGCAAGTCAAAACTCACCATGTAAATTGTCACTACAATTGTTCTTAATGTTTTCACAAATTAAATGGTACAAAATCACAAGTTCATTCAATTTCATTCCATTGCAGTATAGGGTATAAATTTCCAATTAAATATAAAACTTCATTAAAAGATGCTTCTTCAGTTCAATTGCAGGTGTTTAAATTTATGCTTTATATCTTTGGATGGTTGAATTTTAATTTTTTGCAGTTCCAGTTTGCTATTAAAAGGATGTTTTAATGATCTCCCATTTGAAAGCTTTGCTTTTAATAATGGAAATTCATCAAAACTTACCAAATATGGAGATATTTGTAGTCTGTCCCTTCAATAACTGAAGACATTTTCAACTGATTTTGAACAAGATTCAAATAAAGCATTAAAAACACAATTCTGTTAAAATGTAAATACTCTTGTAAGAAGGTTGCCAGATTTTTCCTCATTATAATTAAGGGAATTTATTTGTTTTTATGAAAAATTCAAATTTAGCCAGACTTTCTGTATTCTATCTGATAACCCCAATGACAAGCCACTTTGGACTTTGTTTGAATTATTCACATACCATAAACCTGAAAAAGCTCAGACATTTAAAAAATCTATTTGACCATGAGCAGAAAAGAGAGACAGGCATCTGTCATACTGGATAAACTGTTAAAATATATCTAATACTAATGTCATCATACCAATTTTGAGGTTTCATTTCTCCAAAATAAGAATCAGGAAACTAGACCTAATACTAAATGTAATCTGAAGCTATTTTGGTGGGTCTCATGAGCTCACAACAGTTTCTACAATTTTAATGATTTGAGAAAATAAAAAGATGCTACTTTATGCCACATTTAAGTGACAATTTCAATAATTTTTTAACTGAAACATATCCATGATCATTTATTTAATAATTGTTTTTGGCTGGATTTATTCCACAACAGCACAACTTAGTGGCTACAGAGGTCAGTCAGCCTCCAGTACCTTTCTGCAGACAAAGTTGGACAACCAGTTCTTAAAATACATGTGGGAAGTGTGGATGTACTGTATATGTGGATTTAGAAAACTGTATTTCATAAGGTAAGACATGGCACCTCGGCTTTAAACAAGCATGTTTCTTGATTGTATATCATCTTTATTTAATATGAAATAATTCTCTACCAAAGTATGTGTGAATTTTATCACTGAAATAAAATGACTTTTATTTCAAATTAAACTTTTAATTGAATTTGAAATAGGCAGGATTGTTAAAGGATATTGCAAAAGAAACCCACAACTTTCCAAGATTCTACTGATATCATGTTTTGAATGAAAAACAAGTGGAATTTCTTGATCTCTTTTGTAAATCTATAGTTATAGAAAAGTAGTCATTAAATTATCTGTGAAGTTCTACTATTGATGAAAGGAAAACCTTAAAGATGAGCAATATTTTCTTATGGTTGCATAAATGAGCATAATCAAATTTAAAATATCACTTTTGAAAAGTCATATGTGAGACAGTGATATATTATTATACAATTGGCTGCATATATGTTTTTAAAAGTTAATCCAGGCTTAAATAAGGTGAGAGGTCATCTAGAAAGACTATTCTATTCTATTATGTGAAATACTGAATTCACAAATTTCAAGGACCTCCAAGTCAAACTAATGTGGATTTTTTTCCACAATGGGATAAATAATAAATAAGCAGTTGTATAAATTATGGAGAGAAAGTATCTTGAAAGATCAACATCATTTAACAAGAATATGTCTCATTCTGACTACTGATGTGGGGGATGATCTCAGAGACCACATTGTTTGAGTACTTGCTCAGACTTACAAGCAACATAAATTTCAGCAAATCAGAATTAAGATGATGGAGAATTTCATTAACTATTGACAGGGAATAAGACATGAAAACAAAGTTCTTTTGGAGAGTCACAGAAAAAGCAAGAGAAATAGTGACCAGCTGAGTGCTAAAGAGCTACTATTAATTTTTGTGTATGTGTGTGTGTGATGCTGAGGATGGAACTCAGGGCTTCTGGTGATATGAAGGATGGAACCAAAGCCTGCACATAGTAATCATATACTCTACCAATGAGCAACAATCCTATTTCCTGAAATTTCTTTTGCACAGTTTAGGAAACATTTTGTTTTATGGCATAATAATAGCAATTAAAGAAAAAATTGTATACACCATTATGACAATTCTTCATAAGTATTTAAAAGGTGATAAAGAAGTAGAGTAGTGAAAAGTATGAGAATTACTTTCATTTTTTTTTTTTTTTGGTACTGGGGATCGAACTTGGATCCTTGCACTTGTGCAGCAGTCGGCGAAACCACTGAGCTAAATTCCCAGCCCACTTTCATTTTTAATAAGGAAAGATTCCAGAAAAAATAAAGTAAACTCACAAAACAGTGTTACAATAAATAGAGTTCTGACTTCTACTGTGGTAAATACTAAAAACCCTTTTCAAATTAATAAACCATATTTTAGTAGATTTTTCCATTAGATGAAAACTCTTTAGAGATTGTGAACATAAAGTGAAGTATTTGTCAAATATTAATATTTTATTCTGTAGTTGTCAAAAAACAACCAATATTTATGGAACTCGATCTATACACTAAAAGAAAATATCATGCAGAATAAATAATTGATTTTTTAAATTGAGAGTGGAAACATGGAAATATATATTTAAATAGAATATGCACCAGGAATTGACCTAATCCTAATAACCATAATAGTTATTAAGGAATCATTTGGTTACAATTATTATGGCAATGATATTATATATAATGTCATATTTAAACAGCACAATAATGTTATCTCACATATATATTTTTCAAATAAAATTTATACTTTAGGAGATCAAGCAACAAATGGGAAGTAAATGTTCCCATTTCTGGAATTATTATATATAGAACTTGGACATAAATTTAGTTCATTTATAACTATAGTTTTCTTTCTTTTTTTTAAGAGTAGGAAAAATTTATTGTGAGAAAGAAAGCTTCTACCTAAGAGAGACAGAAGGGGGACCAGAAAGTGGGTTGCCCACCCACCCCATTTTTCAAAGATGTTTTATACAGGAAACCCATGTGTTGAGGTGGTTACAAAGTGGCACAAAACTATAAGACCCAATGGAAATTTATAAGGTGGGCATGAGGTGGGGCAAAACCATGACCAACCAATAAGATTATAAGTGCAGAGACCCAGGTAATATTGATTAAATGGGGGTCAAATGGGAGAGCAAGTCATATAGCAGGGATACAAGGATTTTCAATAAGGGTGGGGGTCCAGGCTATTTCCTTGAAAGGCTCGGTTAAGACCTTGGCCCCCCACCCAGGTGATTGATACCTATTTAGAGATCAATTACTGCTATTCATCTTACATGGGAGTGGTAGTTTCTCTTACAATTTTGGCCTTCAGTGAATGTGTCTTCACAGTAGTCCATGTTGGTTCCTTGACTCTCCTCCACCTTGGCTCCTCAGGGGCTGGCCCTGTCTAGCTGCCTACAAGATATCTAATTAACTTACCTATCTGCAATATTCCCCCCTCTGAAGAAGTACCCCTAACTACTGTGGGGGGACAAAGGGAGAAGACCATTCTGGGTAATTCCAGCTGAAGAGGGTCGTAGTTGTGATCAGCAGTCAGAATTACTCTACAGATGGTCTATCTAAAGGCCTTTGATAGGCGCCAGACATTGTCATCTTGGTAGCTGTATAGCTTTGAGTCTGGAGGAGAAAAGCCAAAGAAACACTTAAGAATACATGGGCCAAATTATAAGGTCAGCATCATTGCTATGAATATAGCCAACAAGAGTTTCCACCAGGAAGAACTAGTAAAAGCCTCTGACAAAGAGAATAAGGAGAAGGTCCATGGGACTTCAGAATCCTACATAGAAGTCATATTGTATAGATTAGCAAATTTGAGCTCTTCACAAGGTTGATCTGGTGGATCCTGGTAAAAGAAGTCCAGCACATTTGTCATTGGCTCCATTTGTATGACTGCTTGGAGTATGGCAGCCTCTAGGCAAGAATAAAGAAAACTTTTAAGAAATTAAAGCATGTATAATCTAAGCATGAGCACATTAGAATTGAAGGGCAGGTAGGGGAGAAAGTCACACTTAGAAATTGAAATAGTGATTTTAACCTGCTGGCTCTTAGATTCTTTCATTGATAGCAGTTATGTATGTACAAGTCTGATACTTTGTCATAAATCTCTCTAGCTTTAGCTGTAAGAAGAGACAATTTGAAGAACAAATCTCAATTAAGAAATTTAAAACTCTAGCTGAGCACTAATTGATTTTACCATAGTTTTTTCCTAATGATCCATAACTGGTTAGCTACTGGTGTAGCTAGAAACTGCCAGAAAGGGTCAGTGACTGGAGCCCCTTTTAATATCTAGCTTTATTACTATAGCATTGTTTTATACCTCTAATGGTTTTTTTTTTTTCCTGCTGGGTGTTTTAAGACTGAGTTAAAGTGGGACCTGTGTCAATCAGTATGAACCTCTTGGTATCTATCAAGGTCAGTTAAGTTTCCTCAGGCATTACTTTAGAACCATGCATAGAGCCTCTGAGCTCCTCTGTCAGTGTCAGCTGTCAGGATGGGTCATAGCTTTGCTTGACCATGTTGCTTTCAGTTAAAGCATGGGAGATGTTTTCCCTCTTTGTGCACCTCCTTTGGCATATGGTACATTTGTCCTCTGGTGCCCAGCAATCTCCCTGCTCAGGAGATTGAGTGAGTTACCAAATATGTAGGATCCTGTAAAAAAGGTTCCCTCACGTCCTAGATTCTTTGTTGACCTTGAAGGGCCAGAGCCAAAATATTGGCTGTCCTCTTACCCCAGTTACTTTTCCAGTTTTAGTCTCCAAACTTCAGTTGTTGAAGATCAGTGACAAGTATTTCAGTAGGAGCAGTGAGTGAGCTTAACTATTATAATTTTGTCTAAACATTAAGCATTTTTGAAATATAAAGCACAGTTACAAGGCTTTTATTTCTTATCAACCATGGTTGTTCTAGTAGTTGAATCCCTGCAGAATGTTAACAGACAACAGTTATATATTATAGAGAAACAACATCAAGAGCCACAGTATTTTTGCATGACAATCATGATAATATTATCTTTGTAACATTTATATGTTCATCTTAGTATGGAATAGTCTTTCAGTCAAACACCTCTATCTGATCACAAGACATTAAATGACATAAAGAAAATTCTTATTTTATTCTTATTTGTTATCCTTTAGTAGGATCCCATCTAAAGAGAACATACATTATTGGCCTATGAATGTTATCTTAGAAGTTCATAATGTCTAGCCCTTACCTCTAAAATATATTTATTATTTTTAAAAAGCTTTATGCATGAAGATTTTCAACACATTGCCATACTATAATTAATACAAATAAAAGGAACCAATCTTATATGATCAAGATATGTTCACTGAGTTGTGGCCCACGTACAGAACAGACTTCTACAACCACTGAAACATTTTTATGAAACAGTTTTAGGAGTCAACTTCAGGCTGGCGAAGCTGTACTGGGCCCCGGTGAGGGCTGCTGGGCCACACACCTTCCTTCTCTTCACATCCTGCTCTCAGACATGGTGGCCCCCGGCTCTGTGACCAACCTGCTGGGCACGATGTTTCCCTTTCTGCTGGTCCTGGTGGACCTGCAGTATGAAGGCGCTGAATGTGGAGTCAATGCAGATGTTGAGAAAAGTCTTGAATTGGGCAAGGAATTACTTGTAGCTGGACAGCAAGCTGACACTTTATCTCAATTTCATGCTGCAGTAAATGGTGACCCTGATAATTATATTGCATACTATCGGAGAGCTACTGTCTTTTTAGCTATGGGCAAATCAAAAGCAGCACTTCCTGACTTAACTAAAGTAATTGGATTGAAGATAGATTTTACTGCAGCAAGATTACAGAGCGGTCATTTATTACTCAAACAAGGAAAACTTGATGAAGCAGAAGATGATTTTTAAAAAATGCTCAAATCTAATCCAAGTGAAAATGAAGGAAAGGAAGCCCAGTCTCAGCTTATAAAGTCTGATGAAATGCAGCGTTTGCGTTCACCGAGCACTTGATGCTTTTGACAGTGCAGATTATACTGCTGCTATAACTTTCCTTGATAAGATTTTAGAGGTTTGTGTTTGGGATGCAGAACTATGAGAACTTCGAGCTGAATGTTATATAAAGGAAGGGAAACCTCAGGAAGCTACAAGTCCCTTAAAAGCTGCGAATTGAAGAATGATAATACTGAAGCATTTTATAAAATCAGCACACTGTACTACCAACTAGGAGACAATGAGCTGTCCCTCAGTGAAGATCGTGACTGTCTTAAACTTGATTAGGATCGTAAAAGGTGTTTTGCACACTATAAACAAGTGACGAAACTTAATAAGCTGATTGAGTCAGCTGAAAAGCTTATCAGAGATGGCAGATAAACAGATGCCATGAGCAAATATGAATCTGTCATGAAAACAGAGCCCAATATTGCTGAATATACCCTTCGTTCAAAAGAAAAAAATTTGTCACTGTTTTTCTAAGGATGAGAAGCCTGTGGAAGCTATTAGAGTGTGTTCTGAAGTTTTAAAGGTGGAACCTGACAATGTGAATGCTCTGAAAGATCGAGCAAAGTCCTATTTAATAGAGGAAATGTATGTTGAAGCCATTCAGGATTATGAAGCTGATCAGGAACACAATGAAAATGATCAGCAGACTTGGGAAGGTCTAGAGAAAGCAGAGACTACTGAAACAATCACAGAAATGAGATTATTATAAAATCTTGGAAGTAAAAAGAAATGCCAAAAAGCAAGAAATTATTAAAGCATACAGAAAATTAGCACTGCAGTGGCATCCAGATAACTTTCAGAATAAGGAAGAAAAGAAAAAAGCTGAGGAAAAAATTCATTGACATATCAGCTGCTAAAGAAGTCCTCTCAGATTCAGAAATGAAGAAGTTTGATGATGGAGAAAGAAGATCCTTTGGATTCCAAAAGCCAACAAGGAGGAGGTGGCAACCCTTTTCACAGAAGTTGGAACTCATTGCAAGGCTTCAATGCTCTCAGTTCAGGAGGACCAGATTTGAATTCCACTTCAATTAAACCAACTGTTTTTCTGCTCTTCTTCCTTAATTTTTTAAAGATTAAAAACAAAAAAAAACCTTGGAAAAAAAAGACATTTTTATTTTGATACATTTTCCCCCTACTGTTAACTCTTGATTGTCTTTGCCCTAAAGTTCTGAAGCTCCATTGCTAACATAATTATGCTGCACATTGCAGGTCTTCTGCTTCTTTGTATCATCATATTTTGCACTAACACTGGAAAAATGGAGTATTTGACAGGCTAATTGCTTTCTTCTGTGGTAAAACAGCAATTATTTTTACAAGCAAGCCATTGTCCATATAACTCATTCAATGTTGTTATTGCAGAAGGGGCATAAAGCATTCATTTTAATCACATCATGTTCACTTTTGAATTTTGATGCTCAAACATTCTTCTGAGGAAAGCAAACACTTTAAGTTATGGTATGAATGTTACCCATACTTTCTCAAAGTATTGATACTATTTTGTGTCTGATCAATGAGGAAAATTCATTTTTTAAATTGAATCATTTATGTAATTTAAATAATAAATGTTACTACTACTACTATTAATAATTATACTAATAATTATGCCAACTATGGAGAGTCATGATTCTTGGTATTAAGCAATTGATATCAGCTCAGGTTAATGTATGATGGAATAAGATTTTTTTGAAAAACTACAAATATCTTATAGAATCAATTGAATTCCATACAGATAGACCTAGAAAACTCAAAGGAAGAAAGGAAGGTAAAGAGATCACACAACAAACAATTGTTTGGTATTCTAATGAGCACCATCTCCACTGAGCACTTGCCTTAGGTATATTCGTTTTTTTTAATTTTAAAGAATAGTACTTTATTGAATATGTTTCATTCACAGAAAAATAAGCTTTAATCTACAACAAATGCCAGATTATACAGCAGAAATCAATTTTCTTTGTTTTCCATATCGATGGAATGGGTCCTACTAAAAGAACTAAAAGCCATAAAATTATATTCACAAACACAGTACTCTCTCTCAAAACATTTCACATGACTATTCTCAATACTAATACAGTCATATAAGAATCAGACATTGTCAAGTTAAATTGTGTCACAGTAATGAAAAACAAAATCTTAACAGAAATTTAGGTAGTTTTCCTGTTTTTATCTTAATGGATAAAAATTTGTATTTTGAGCTCTGAAGGCTACCATCCTAGTGTTAGTTGTATGTGTTGTTTCCTTTAGACCGAAATCATTGTTTTGTTACTGATGCCCAAATATTTCTTTGACAAAAGAGGTGGAGGGGGTGGAAGAATGAGAAAGTTGTGTGTCATTGCCATTAGAGAACTCCAAAAATGAGAAGGAATATTTGACAAGCATTGTTTTCAGTCAAATCTGCTTTTTAAAAGGAGGTGATTCCAGGTGAGGTGGCTTATGCCTGTACTTCCAGCACTTGCCTGTAATCCCAGAGCTTGGGAGGCTGATGCAGGAGGATTGCCATGAGTTTGAGGCCAGCCTGGGCTGCATAGTGAGTTCAAGGCCAGGCTGAACTACATAGTGAAACCTTGTCTCACACACACACACACACACACACACACACACACACACACACACAAATAAATAAATAAATAAATAAAGGTAAACTTTTCTTCATCTGTGAAATGAGAATAATACCTATCTTCCAAGGTTATGAGAGTTCAAGGAGACCATATCTTTAAAGCACCTGCTATAAATGTTAATTCCCATCCTAATATGCTTTTACCCTTCCATGGGTTTGCCTTGAGTTAGAAAATTCAGCTGAAACTTATTATAGTAAGTAAACAAATATGTCAAACTCTTAAAAATATTTAAATTCTTTAAATTGTTTTCAAAACAATTATTCTTACCAAATTCAGTCTAGCTTTCCTAAAAAAAATTGACTTAGCCACACCCTAATAATCAGTTTTCATTTGAGTCATGCACTTAGTACAATATAGATGTCTGTCTCAGCATAATAGACTCATAGAGGGTCAGAGCTGTAAGTAACTTTAGAGAGTATCTAATTCCTCCCCTTCATTTTACAGGTCAAGCAACTGAGGCTCAAGGGAGAGTTAATTTGCCTTAGGTATATTCTTAATTGCACTATAACAGCTGAAATGTCAGTACTGCCATAACCACACTGAATAATTGGTCAGTTGTCCCAAAGGACTTGTTTTATACCCTCAAGATAGAAAAGTATTGGGCCGGGGATTTAGCTCAGTGGTTCCACCGCCTGCCTCACAGGCTCAAGGTCCCGAGTACCATCCCTGGTACCAAAAAAAAAAAAAAAAAAAGATACTTGCGTCTTGTATTTACACACAAATGTAGTTAGGTGTCCAATGGGAAATATCTGTCATCACACAAGTAGTCTAAAAATGGTCCCAACATACATATTGTAATTATACTCCATAATTATGCTTTGTAAACATTTCTTTTTCTCAAAGGAAATAATTTTAAGTCTAATCAATTATAACAGTTTTATATCCCTGGATGATATCCTTTCTACCTCAGGTGATGTAATAATCACATTTTTTAATTAAATTATATATTAACCACCACAATCACATTTCACGTTAAAGATTAGAGAAAAGAGAAATATGTCATTATATTGTACAACTAAAATGTACCATTAAAAGGATATACAAAAAGAACAATATTAAACAGAAAAAAAGAAAAGAGAAATAATGTTACATTTGAAAACAGTGAATACAAATAAATATTACAATTTTTATGTCTGTAAAAATTTTGAGGTTTTTTTTCCTGATATTTATTCTGATTTTTACCATCACCACAATGGGCCAGTATTCTTGAAATGGGAAGTAGACAGTCCTTTATTCCAAATCAATTTCAACCCTTGGTAATACTGCCGATAAACCAATCTTCACTAGTCTTTTGGTCTTTTCAAATAGTCATGTTCCTGTAAATGTATTCTCAAGAAATCTGCTGAGTTTTACTTTATATTCCCATGCTCCTCTTGGTAGACACAACCCTGTTTCCATGCGAGTGTCAGGAAAAGCTGCACCAAGTCACCTCTGTAAAATCTACAGAGAAATGCAAGGTAATACAGATAGAAATGCAGTGTTCAGAGATGGAGCTCTGAAAATTCTTTTTCCCTGTGTTAAACCAATTTACTACATTACCTATATTTTTTCTTAAACTATTTGGCCTTGAATGTCTCATTTTTTCATGAACTTCTAAATAATTATTAACTTCAAAGTGTGTTGAATAGAAACTCAAATATTTCATTTTTTCAAATTACAGGGGAGTAAATCAGTCACATAAGGATATTACATTTCCAATTCTACAACCCAACAATTTAGGAAACAAAAATTTCTGGATATAACACCAGTGGAAGAGCATATAATATGTGTTGAATTCCTTTTTAATTTTTGATACATATAAATAATCCACGAGGAATATCAGGCATGAGGAAATTTGAAAGAAAATGTAGGGAAACTTCACTGATTTTTAATTTTGGTTTACATGATGCAGGTTAGGTTAGATTGTACAGCAACAATAATAGACATAAAATAACAATAGTTTTATCTCCCAAAACGTAACAGGTTTTGGTCACTTCTAACACAGCTCAGCGGAACTGAAAGTTGGAGATTTGTTCCTTCAGTCCTCAAAGAGATAGACTGACATGTGTCATCTGAGTCATGTGTTTTACAGGCCATCCAAATGGGAAGAGAAAATTGAAGAATCTTAATCTTAAATCGCCACTTCTGTGTATTAATCGTTTGTCAATATAATCATGTTTATACCTGACTTCAAAGGAGTCAAAAAGCACTGGAGAGTATATATGGTGGAACTACAAGTATAGCAAAAATACATAAATAAAACGTGTTTTCAATGTCATAAATTAAAAGATTTCATCATATAGTTTAGGGCTCAAATTACTTTCTAATATGTTAGCAGATGTGACTGTCATGAAATAAACACTTACTTTAAGTAATCTAAAATGCTTTGCAATTATGTAATTAGCATATTAAATTTAATTGTATAACTAGGACAATATTTAATTATATAATTACCATTCCATAATAATTATGTAATTAGCTTAATTCAAAAGTAAAATTTACTGTTCTCATCAAAAAAATTTGCAACTTTTCTTTTCTCTAGAGTATATTTTCAATTTTTCCACAGGCAGATAAAATCACTCCTTTACCAGTATTATGAATGCCATGTAAGAAGTTTATCACTTATTTTAAATATTAAAAGATAAATTGATCGTGACAAGAACATGAGTTGTAAAAGTAATAATTTGAGGTAATTTCTGATGGTTACATATGAAGAAATTATACCAAATATTTTATGCCTTTAATAGGATAATTAATAGATATAAAATTGTATTTATT
>NW_004624736.1:34964377-35017338 GCF_000247695.1 Heterocephalus glaber | reverse complement strand
TTGCTATTGATCTCCAATTTCATCACACTATAGTCTGATAATAAATGGGTAATAACTTCAATTCCTTGCACTTACTTAAACATGTTCTGTGAGTGAGTATGTGGTCTATTTTGGAGAACAACTCATGTGCAGCTGAAAAGAATGTGTATTCTGATGTTGTGGAGTGGAACACTGTAAACATCTGTTAAGTTCTTTTGTTCAGGAGTTTGATTGAGGTCTAGTATTTCATTACCTACTTTTTGTCTAGTTGATCTATCTATTTGTGACAGTGAGGAATTGAGGTCCCCCACTACTATTGTATTTGTGCATATATGACTTTTCTTGTCTATTACTATTTGTTTTATATAATTGGGTGCACTAGTGCTTGGTGCATAGATATTTATGATTGTCATCTCTTCCTGTTGGATTGTTTCCTTTACAAGGATATATTGTCCTTCTTTGTCTCTCTTAATCAGTGTTGGTTTGAAATCTACTTTATCTGCAAAGAAGATATGTGCTCCTGCTTTTTGGGGGGTTCCTGTTGCATGAAGTATTGTTTTCTACACTTTAACTTTCAGTCTGAGTTTCCTTTTGAATTAAGTGTGTTTCTTTTATGCAGCATTTCATTGGATCTTGCTTCTTGAACCATTCTGCCAATCTATTTCTTTAGATTGGTGAATTGAGACCATTAACATTGATGGTTATAACTGAAATGTATTGAGTTATCATTGCCATTACTTTTTCTTTTTGTTGGATTCTCCCCCTTTTCATTTAATTTCTTGTTGCACCTGATGGTTTCATTCTCCTTTGCTTCCTGGGGTTGTGATCCTCATTGTCTTTTCCTAGGATATTTTCTAAAAAAATTTTGTGTGCTGGTTTGGTATTCATGAAGTTCCTAAGGTGCTCTTTATCATGAAAATATATTATTTCTCCATCAATTTTGAAAGATAGTTTTGCAATGTTCATCAATCTGAGTTGGAGGCTGTTTTCCATTAGGGCTTGAAACACATCACTCCAAGCTCTTCTTGCCTTGGGGGTTTGTTTTGAGAAGTCCACTGTGATTCTGATGAGTTTTCCTTGTATGTGATTTGTTTCTTTTCTCTAACTGCTTGTAGAACTTTATTCTTCAGTTGGGTTTCTGGAATCTTAACAATTATATGCCTATGTGTAGATTTTTTTTGGATCAAGGCTAGTTAGTGTCCTATATGCCTCACTTATCTGTATGTCAAGTTGTTTTCCCTTGCTTGAGGAGTTTTCTGCCATTACTTCTGTGAACAGTTTTTTTATGTCATCTGCACTGTCTCCTGTTTCTTCATTGACTCCAATCAGTCTTATGTTATTCTTTTTTGCATCATCTAGCAGCTGCTGGATTGCTTTCTTATCGTCCTTTACAATGTTGAAGCAATTTTTCTTTTCCTGGTCACTAGTTGCAATCTTATCTTCTATATCTGAAGTTCTGTCCTCACATTTTCTCATTCTGGTGTGTAGACTTTCAATGGAGTTTTTGATCTCTTGGAAATCTATTTGCATCTGTTTTATGGACTCCATTTGTTTCCTATGTTGGGAATCCATCATGTTCCTCAGCTCCTCTCTAGATTTATCAATCATGTCTTACACTATAAGTACAATCTCTGCTGTTATCTGAGAAATAGTTTCTAATTTTATTTTTTCCATATCCTCTTTTGTTGCCAGTTCAAGGAGTCCAGGTTGTTGAGTATCAGAGTATTCTATCTCATTTTCCTTTGGGGTTGCTGTGGATGATCTGAAAGTTTGGTTTTGAGACTTGTTTACATCTCTCTTCATTTCCATGGGGGTGGGGTGCTGCTGCCACCCTTGCAGCTCAACTTCTCTGAGCTGAGAGTGGTAAATGAGCTGCCTGGAAGCCCCTGCCTCTGGGCTGGGAGTGGTGGAATGGCAACCCAGAAGCCCCTACCCCTGGGCTGGGAATGGTGGAACAGCCACCCGGAAGCCCCTAACTCTGAGCTGGGAGCCATTGAATGGCAGCCTTGAACCCCCTACTTCTGAGCTGGGAGTGGTGGAATGGTGGCCCATAGCTTTAAAATTTTCTGAGTTCTTTAAAAATAGGTCTAAATCTATGTCTATGTAGAATTCTCATTTCCAACTCTTTTATTCCAATGAGACCTATACATTCTATGTTCTTGGTAATGTTGTGGATTGGGGACACCTACCTAGACAAAACCATCCTCAAACATGAACAAACATTGGTAATTGGATTCCTGACTGATCCTTTAATAGACAGCATGTTCCATATTCCAGCATCTGCTTTCACGGACATGATATTCCCTGACTCAGTACAACTCTTTCTCTTTTATATTTATAAATTTTACATCTTTGTTGGATTATACTTTGTGAGCTCCAATTCTGCTAATCCCAGGCATCAATAAAATATTAATTGTTTTCTTTGGTCCTCTTTGGCCCTGACACAATAACTGTAAATCTTTTCCCCACTAAACCCATGCCTGATATTCAAACAATTTTTAAAAAGTTTAATTTTCTGGGCTGGTGATTTAGCTCAGTGGCACTGCACCTGCCTCACAAGTTCAAAGTACTGAGTTTGATCCCTGGTATAAAATGAAAAAAACAAAGTTCCATCTCCTTAGTATACACATGTATTGAGATATAGGTCACTTACGTATGTCACAGTTTCTTTGGGAGCTTTATCTCAATCATTACTGTAGCTAATTTTCTTTAAAGAAAGCATGGGGTCCTTCTTTAAATCACTGATGCTGCTAAATATATCAGTTTTCTGCGTTTTCCCCTTCAATTACCTTGAACAAATGACTAAATTAGTCTCCTTGTATTTATTATACACTTGGAAAATTATTTGTTAAGATCTAATACTTGGTTCATATTTTTATTTTCTGACTGCTCTGATTACTGATTTAAGGTCAAAGATATCCTCATGTCAAATGTCATAAAAAGTAAAACACCACTAGATACATACAGCTAAAGAACAATAAGTATATTTTATTAAACTTTATATTAGCATCACTTTATATTTATTAACATCTTTATTCATACATTTTATACTGTTTGTATTCTTGTTTTAAAGGCTTATCCTATTACTATCCTCCCCTGGAAATATCCTACCATTTTTTTAAATATAAAAACTCTTTGTTTTAAAACCATCTTTTTAATTGAATGTAAATCTCTCATATTGTGGCTAAGACTTCTTCCATTAAAAATGGTAATAAATAGATCTAGATAGTTTAATTTGAAATTTAATCTCATCCAAATTTCCTTTTTAAAGTACTCCTTTTCCACCAGTATTGCTTTTTTATTAAATGAGTCTTTGAGCTCATATTAAAAACAAGAGTATAGAAATCAGAGAAAATTTTGTTAGAATACTTACCAACATAAAATTTGTACAATCCTCATCCAATAAACATAAGAACAGATTTCTTCTTTCTCTTTAGCTAGCATTGGAATCTTATTGATTTTTTATAGCACAGATATATTGTTTCACTTTTGTGCTATTTAATAAAAATAAATTTATATATTCTGTGATGAGAATTGATTTTCTTCTAGAGCAACATAAATGCAATAAAATAATGTGAATGTCATTACTCTCTAAAACATTAAGCCTGGGAAGGTGACACTTGCTCTCAATTGTAATGTTGTTTGTGTTTTCCACACACTACTCTTCTTTCTAACTGTGTCAGTGAGAATTTATTTCCAATTTCATATCTGAATTTATTCTACATATATGCCCATGCGTTCCTCATAAGTGAAATACAACTGTCAAAAGACTCCTGATATTTTTAAGGGCAAAAGCCTTCAGATAATGTGGAAATAATAAAGGCTTTTCTTTGTGACTTTGAAGATGATTTAATAGCCCATTACATTTCTCATAATGTTAAAAAACTAGAAGTTCCTCCCAATTTACAATCCTCAGATGCCATTTCACAAGATGACAGTAAGCTTTTTTCCTACCTGTCACTTGGATTTCCTCTGAAATAAATGTTTAGTATGATCTATGAAAGGTTTGTAAATTTTTGAATAAATGCAATTGCCATGAATGAATTTTAAGGGTCATTTGATACTAAAAGTAAGAAGGGCAGCCAAAAAAATAGTAATTTTCACAATCTTGCTAGACCTCTGTCATGGGGACTAAACTGAGATTGCAAAGTGATAATTTGTCATGCTCACCAATACTGGAGCAGCACAGGTTTCTCCCCAAAGAAATGCTGAACTTTTTCACTGAGTGATGACAGGTTACTAGTGCTCTGTCTACTAGCAGGTCTCTCCCTGAACTGCTTTTAAATTCAACATACTTTTTTCCCCTGAATTTCCAAAACTCTGGAGATTGCTGCCTCATCGTGAATAAAATTCTCACATTCTTTAAGATTAAAGAAGCTTACTTCATATAATGTGACCAAGGACAGTTTCCTACACAGAATAAAATTTGCATAACCATACTTGGTGTTTCAGGGTTAATTTCATAAATTTTACTTGTCAAACACACTTTATACTTATTCATCTAGCCCTTTTATTTTAGTTTTATTCAATTTTCCTTGTCTTTCATGAGCATTGCAGTACAAAAAAACCCCTGAAATTATTCATATTCCTAATCTCAATCCTAAACTCAGAAGCCCCTTTAAAAGTAGCATTTCCGCATAGGCCATACAAGAAGCAGGAGGACAGAGCATCCATATATCTCATCATGTGCTAAACTAAAATTAAAATGGATCAAAGATCTAGATGTTAAAACAGAAACAATCTGCTGGAAGACAAAAGAGATACAAATGTTGAAGGTGTACATGTAGGCAAGGACTTTCTGAAAAAAAATCCCAATGGAACAAGAAATAATACTGAAAATCAACAAATGGGGTCATAGCAAGTTAAAAAGCTTCCTCCAGCAAAGAAAACAACCAACGGAGTAAATAGACAAGTTTAATTGGAAGAAAAAATTACCAGCCATTCCTCAGACAGAGGATTAACGTTTAGAATATATAAAGAATTCAAAAAAATAGGTTTCACAAAATAAAAAGTCCAATAAAAAATGGGCAACAGAAAAAAAATAGACACATCTCAGTATAAGTACAAATGGCTAATAAATACAAGAAAACATGTTCAAGATGATTGAGCAGTAGAGTAATGCAAATTAAAACTACATTGAGATACTATCTTAGCCCAGAAAGAATGGCTATTATCAACAAAACTAATAATAACAAATGTTGGGATGGACGAGGGGTAAAAGAACTCTTCTACACTGTTGGTGGGAATGCAAATTAGTACAACCTGTATGGAAATTAGTGTGTATATTCCTCAAAACTAAAACTAGAAATTTCATTTGACCTAGCTATTTCCCTTTTATGAGTCTCCCCAAAAGACTTAAAATTATCATATTATAGGGATATATGCACACCCATGTTTATAGCAGCATAATTTATGATAGCTAAGAATTGGAAACAGCACACATGTTCATCAACAGATGAACAGATAAGTAAAATGTGATATTTATACACAATGGAGTAATACTCTGTCATAAAGAAAGATAAAAGTTGAGGCATTCATAGGTAAATTAATTCAATTTAAGAACATAATGTTAAGTGAAATGAGTCAGACACACAAGCTTCAATATTGCACAGTTTCTCTTACATGAGAAAAATAAAAATATATATATATATGGTAAAAGATGATAAATAGGAAGTAGCAATTTCAAATAATTCCCTAAAATACCTGTTCTGCTATATCAAAAATATTTAAATACATATGTGAATTTGTTTCATTTACAATACTAGTTTATCTTAATTCATTGTAAAGAAAATTTATTCTATTATCTGTTTGTTAGTTGTTTGTAAAAGAAGCTTTTTTCCTTTTTCTTTTTTTTTTTTTTTTTGGTACCAGGGATTGAACTCAGGACCTTGGACTTGCGAGGCAGGCAGCAGAACCACTGAGCTAAATCCCCAACCTAAGAGAATCTTTTTTGTCTCTGAATAACTGCTTTAAAGACAGTGATACACAGTGTGTGAACTATTGTTCTTTTATTAACTTGTTATGAAATTTATTTTTTCACAAAATAACAAGGAGCATTTCTTCTACTTCTAATAAGTATGAATAGAAATTTCAGACCTAATACGCTTATTGGCAGTGTACTAAAAATTGAAATGAAGTATAATTTCTATTGTAAGAATTATGAACATATATCTTGCTGTTTCTAGTTCCTTTCTCACATGATAGCATTTACTTTTGTCAAATCTATATTTACCATATTAATAGAGCATATTCTTAAATTACTGATATCATGTATTCCTGAGAGATTTTTTTTTTTTAGATACAAGCAGAATTCTGGCAGAACATAAAGCTCTATTCTCTTGCACCTCTTGTAGACTGTGCCGACAGTTCAATCAAAGCAACCTTTCCAGCTATCTCTCTCAATTAATTTTGTTTTCCTATTTTTAAAAAGCTGGAAGATATTTCCCAAGTTTCTCAATTTGTACACTGGCAAAAGTGGTAAAGGTCATGATGAAGATAACCGAGAAGACAAATTGGAGGTACTTTCTGATCATCTTAAAGTGATAATAGGTTTTTAGAAGAATGTGACCAGATACAAAGCCCATTAACATAATTTTGACAACTTTCACTGTCACAGAAGTCATTCGATGTAAGTTAAACTAAGAGGTACAAGGGAAAGGTTGCTCTAAGAAACAAATATTAAAATCACTCAGCTGTGGTGAAACAGGCTTATGGACAAAATAGAGTACTGAGTACCCAACCTTTAAATTGTGTAATACAAATTGGACTCCAATATATATGTCACGTAAAGGTTTCTTTAAAGCACTAACAGATGATTTAGCAAATATATCGACCATAGTTCTAGGTAGTTCACGTGAAATTAACTAAAATTGATAGTATTCATTCTTTGGGGTGTAAATTAGAAATTACTTAATAATCTCTTCAGTTATAAACAATTTATTTCAATTTATTTAGCATATCGACAAAAGGTTGGTTGGTAAGGTTTAAAGCCTACTTTTAATGAGAGTAAAATATATATAATAATGAGAAATAGTAGTGTAATTTCAAACAATTTAAATCTCTATCAGAGATTTCAAAATGCTATCTCAGTAGTTAGAAGAAATAGCAACAATGCCAAGTATTTCTTAAGCAAAACACTTTCTAGTAGTTCAATTATTTGGTTGAAAATTGTATTTTTAATTCAATTTTCAAACAGATAAACATAAAACATAGGCGTGGTTTCTTAATAATTGCTAAAAGTAATAAGAAATAATTGTTAAGGTAATAAGAAAAATTGTGTCATTATTTTCAAAAGCATTTTATAATACTTCTCATTAGTCCAATTTTGTTGTTATACAATGCTTCCTTCTTTAACAAAGTAATGATTAATTTATGATGGCTACTCAGTATATGATGATTAACCATGAAGACATGTGACAGTGTTATAAAATTAGTATTAACACAAGGTTTTATTATACTTTGAGTTTATAGAATGATATTAAGAAAGGAACATACCTTTAACATATCAACATATTATTAAAATATTTCCAATAATTGTTAAATTAAATTAAGGTATCATATTAATAGTTGATATGTAGATGGAGACAAAAAGTTTAGGAAGTAAAACATATGTTAATGCATCTTTGCAGACTTATATGCATAAAAGTTGCTCAAGTTCTTCCTGATCATCTAAGTGTGGGGCTTAATAAAAGATAACATGGTAGCTGACTGCTTGTTGCTCTGACACAAGGTGAGAAGAAAGAGTTAGATACAGAATTAAGGAGAAAAATGGGGAACTGGGATGGTCAATTCTTGAGCAAGCAAAGACCCTGAACACCCAGAACTGCTAAAAGTTATTGGTGACATAATCATTCATCAAGTTGGCATAAAGGGGATATGTATGGTTGCTAGGGATAAGTTGCTAATGCAGGCAAGGCTTTTAAAAGATGAGACAAAGCATTCTTATGTTACAAATAGAACAGATAAGGTATAGGTTGTGGTTAACAACCTTGTCTTTTTAGTTAAGAAAGTTTTAATTTTGGGAACAGAATTTGGGTGTGAGTCACCTTGACCTCAGCTGCTGTTGTCTCATACTAAGCCTCAGCGTTTCACAGGCCATTTCTCTGGCCTCTGCTATTGGTGGAGGAGTGGGGGTGGTGGTGTTGCTACTGACCTGTGCACCTTCCACAATGCTGCTATGAGTCACATGGGCTTGAGCCAAATTCACCTCCTTAAACAAGCCAATTGTGGGGTTAACTCTTACAGCCTGCTCTCCTTACAGCCTGCTTTGGGCATAGTCAGCAGACTGGTCCTCCACATTAAGTTAATTTCTATTAGAAAAAATTTTATTTTTTTTCATTCCTTTCCCCTCCCCTTGATCTCCCTCTCCTTTCAAGATCTCTTGGTCACCTTCATTTTGCAAAAATATCTGTTTCCTATTATCTTTTATTTTGCTTTTCACATTATTTATATTTCAAGTTTCCATATAAGAGAAATAATGCGATATTTAAACTTGTGAGTTTGATTTATTTCACTTAGTATTATAGTGCCAAGGTACATCCATCGTCCTAAAATTTCTTAAGTTTATACATCTTCATGGTAGAATAGTATGCCATTGTTTTTGAATACCATGTTTTCTTTATCCATTCATCCATTGATGGAAATATAGGCTGCTTCCAAGATTTACCTGTTATGAGCTGTTCTGCTATATAGGTGGATATGCATTATCACTGTATTAAAAAGTCTTTAACTCTTTCATGGTAATATCTAGGTGGAGATTAGCTAGGTCAAATCAAATTGCTAATTTTTTAGCAATTTTTGTGGTGATTTCTATAGTGGTTTTATTAGTTTATATTCCTAACAAAAATCTTGAAGTGTTTTTTTTTTTTTTTCTTGCAGCCTCACCAGCATGTATTATTATTTGATTTCCTCATGGTAGCAATTCTTTTTGGAGTAAGATGGAATCTGTGTTGTCTCATTTTGCATTTGTCTAATGCCCAGAGATGTTAAAAATTTTTCCTGTGTTTGTTGGCCATTTATACTTCTGTGAAATAGCTATTCATTTCAATTGTCTATTTTTATTGAATATTTTATTTGTGGTAGTCTTTTTTGTTCTTTATATATACTGGATATGAGTTCTCAATCTGAGAAATACCTGGGAATTTTTTTTTTAATCTCTGTATTGTCTCTTTATTCTGTTATTTCCTTTGCTGTGCAGAAGACTTTTAACTTGATATAGTTCTATTTGTTGATTCTTGATCTTATTTGCTTTCATTTTTCAATTGGAGTTCTGTTTAGAAAGTCTTTCCGGACGCCTATGATTTATGTAATTTATCTCCCAGCAGACTGAATTCTTCTGTTTTAACATTCAGATCTTTGACTTATTTTGATTTTAGTTTAGTAGATCCTGGGAAATATGGGTCCAGATTCAATATTCTGTATGTGGATAACCAGTTTTCCATGTACCATTTGTGAAAGAGACTTTCTACTAGCATGTGTGTTTGGCCCCTTTGTCAAAAATCAGGTGGCTGAAAGAGCCTGTTGTTGTTTCTACAGCCTCTATTCTGTTCCACTGATCTACATGTCTGTTTTAGTGCAATTTCCATGGTGTTATAATCACTGTTGCTTTGCATGGAACTTGAAGCACAGGATTGTCATGCATACTGATTTACTATTGTTGACCAGAATAGCTCTTGAAATTCTGGGTCTCTTCTGGTTTCATATTAATTTTAGAATTGTTTTTTATAGTTCTGTGATAAATTCTGTTGATAATTAATTGTGGTTGCATTATATCTGTATATCATTTTGTAAAGTATGAGCCATTTTGCCACTAGTGGTTCTATCTATCCAGTTATAGGAGATATCTTTAATTTTCTGATACACTCTAGGTTCTCTTTCAGAGTACTGTAGGTTTTGTTACAGAAGTCTTGAACTTTTTTTGTTAGGTTAATTTCTAGTAATTTTTCTATGTTTTATTGTCTATGATACTGCTTTCCTAATTTCTTCCTCAGTGAGTTCATTTTTGATGTACAAGAACAATATTGACTGTTTGTATGTTGATTTTGTATTCTACTACAATAATGAATTTGTTTTAGTGGTCTCCTATGAATAGGATCATGTCATTTGTGAATAGTTATAATTTGATTTCTTCCTTTCATGTATATATACATACCCCTTTTATTTATTTTTATTGCCAAATTGCTCTGGAAAATGTTTTGAGTACTGTAGTATACAGAGTAGGAATGGACATCTTTTTCTTGTTGCTGATTTGAAAAGGAAAGCTCTCAGCTTTTCCCCATGTAATATGACACTGGGAGTAGGTTTGTCATAACTGATATTCAACAGATTGACATAAGGACCTTCTACAGCTATAATCTTCAGAGGTATTTTCTTTATCAGAAATGGACTTTTAATTTTGTCAAAAGGTTTTACTGGACCTATTGAGATGATTATGCAATTTTTGTACTTCTTTTTGTTCATGTGATATGTTACATTTATTGATTTTCATATGTACACCATATTTACATCCCGAGATAATGTCTGCTTGGACATAATATACGATTTTTTAAATAATTTATTGCATTTTGCCTGTACAGTGTTTAGAATTTTTGTATTTAGGTTCATTGGAGAGATTGACCTATAGTTCTCCTGTATAGTTGGGTCCTTTATGATTCTGGAATAACAGTAATGCTAAGTTCCACAGATGACTTTGGGAATACTCAATTCTTAGCAATATATTAAAGCATTTGGAAGAATTGGCATTAGATCTGCACTGAAGTTTTTGAAATTATTGGTGAATCCTCTGTGTCCTGAGCTTTACTTTGTTGGAGTTTTTTTTTTTTTTTTTTTTTTTTTGCGTGCCATTAGACTATTTGAGGATTTAAATCTTCTTGGTTCAGTACTGTTAATTCATATTTATTTAGCCATCCATCCATTTCTTCTGAATGCTTCAATTTTTCAGAATGCTTGTTTTCAAAGTAGTTACTAATAATCTTCTAGATTTTGATGGTATCTATTCTTATTTTTTCTTTATTTTTAATTGCACTGACTTGAGTCTCTTTTTTTGGTAAGATTGTCTGAGAATATGTCTATTTTGTTTATTCTTTGGAGTAACCAGCTCTTTAATTATTAATGTATTATTTATAATTTTCTTTTTCTTTTTTTTTTTTTGCCTCTCATCAATTTTGGCTTGAAGTTCATTTTGTCTGAAAAAGGTTATATATTCTTGCTTGTTTTGGAGTTCCCATTGCATGGATTATTGCTTTTCCAGACTTTGGTTTTAGACTATGAATATTGTTTGCATTAAATATTTCTTGTGCATAGGATATTGTTGAGTGTTATTTTGAATCCATTTTGTTGATCCGTTTCCTTGGGGAAGTGAGACCATTTACATTGAGAGTTGTTACTAAAAATATTGATTTACCCTTTCATTGCATTATTTTTCTGTTACTGATCCCCTATCCCTGGCTTATCTGTTCAACCTGTGTTATGGTTTATATCTAGATGTTCCTTTAAAGCCTCATGTGCTCATAGGTGGGACTTTTGTGAGGTGACTGGATCATGGGTGTGTGATACTCATCACTGTAGTTGTCCACTGATGAGCTTATAACTGGGTGTGATGTTGGGAGGTGAAGTCTGGTGGGGAGAGATGGCTTACTATGGGCATAGACTGAAACAGTATATATCCCCCCTAGCAAACAGAAAGTAACTAAGACACCTCGACTGGTGTATTCATTCTATTAGATTTTTTGGCATTGTTTACTTTATTGTTTATTTCGAGGAAGTCCTTGAGAAATTTTTCAGATCCTGTTTCTATGGTCATGAATTTCTTAAGATGTTTTATGTCAAGGAAAAATTTTGCCTTTCCATCATCTTTGACAGTTTTGCAGAATATATCACACTGTTTTGGAAGTTTTGTTTTGTTCTGTTTGTGTTTTTAAGGGGGTTGGAACACTTCACTCTAACCTCTTTTTTGCTTTATGTGTTTAATAGAATGCTCCACTTCTATTGGGTTTTCCCTTATAAGTGATTCATTGCTTTTCTCTAACAGCTTTTAAGGTTCTATCTTTCAGTTGTATTTCTGGGATTTTTAGTGTGACATCATGGAGAACTTCTTTTTTGATCCTCTTTGGTGATCTACATGACTCAATTATTTGCATGTTAAATTGTTTCCCCATAGTTGGAATGTTTTCTACTGCTATTTCAGTAAATAGATGTTTTATGTCATTTGTGCCATCTTCTGATTTTTTATGAATTTCAATTAATCTTACATTTGTCTTTGGATTATTTTGTAGCTACTGAATCCATTTTTCTTGCTCTCTTATTGCTCTTAAGATATCTCTAAGTATGTGATCACTGATTTCAATCTGTCAATGCTGACACGCTGTCCTCATATTAGTCTATTTGCCCATACTTTCAATAGAATTTTTTTTTTTTTTGTACCGGGGATCGAACTCTGGTCCTTGTGCTTGCAAAGCAGGTGGCGGAACCACTGAGCTAAATACCTGGCCTCAATAGAATTTTTAATGTCTTGAATTTCTGATCGATATATTTTCATGGACTCCAATTCTTTGCTAAAATTTTAATTCATGTTTTGTTTCATTTTGTTTAGTTCAGTTACCTTTATACTAATATCCTCTGTAAATTCACTAATTGTTTTTTTCTTCATAAATCTATTTTCAGTTTACTCACATTTTCTATGAGCTCATCAAGTATTTTATTGGTCTCTTTTTTATGTCCTCTTTTATCATTTCAGATACTTCAGCTGTGCAGCTTTTGATTTCTTGTATATTGATGCCCCATGGATCAGTTTTGAAGGATTTGAGAGTTTCTGGAGGCATTTTGTTACCTTGAGTTATTATGTTTCTATTTGCATGTGTGTGTGTATGTGTGTGTGTGTGTGTGTTTGTGTGTACAAATGTTTTGGGGTGTATGATATGGGAAAGGTATTTTTTGTTGTATGGAAGTCTCTTTAGTTTATATCTTTTTTTTTTAATGATGCATTCTAGATATGACCTTTGCTTCTCTCTCAAAATCCAAATATGTTAATTTGGTAGGGGTAGTTGCAGTGTAATTGCCACAGCACTCAATTTTCTGGGAATGCATCACAGTATGTGACAGTGATGTGTTTGTTAATGACATAAGAACAATCCAGAATTTGACATGCAGGAATAGTAGCCACAATTATGTCACCTGGAAGTAGAAAAAAATCACACACACACACATACACACACACAATGATAGAGTAAAAGACAAACTGGATATTGATGTATGATGAGAACTAATAATATATCACCTTTAACTATTTAAATGAGATCTTAAATTATAATATATACAGACAGACAAACCAAATATTGGCATAAGTAAATGTATCCTAAGTCCCAGAATTATAACTCCACCAGCAATACAAACTTCAAAAATAGTATTATAGAATTAACTAAATTATAAAGATTAATAAAGTTTAACAGTTGTACTAGTAAAGATAGAGCCAATCAGTAATGGAGAAAGATGTTAAATTTCAAAAATAAGGAAAAGGAAGATGAGAAAAAGGATCAGAAAATGAAATTTTTTGAGGATAAATCATTTTAATCAAAATGACTAGAAAATAAAGCAAATTATAAATGTAGACATAAGAAACTAAATTCAACACTATTATAGTATGTCATTATTGAGCTTACTATATCTTCATAGGAGTGTAATATTTTTAGAAATTGAAAAATGTGATTACATATTAACCTATTAATAAGGAAATTTTTAGTTTAATAGACACATTTCACCAAAATTCAGTTTTCATTGAGAATCATAAGTATTGATAGTCAAAGTAGAAGAAATTCTCTGATGTATGAAAATTGGCTTAAGCTTAATAACTGAAAAAGTGACTATGAATTATTATTGGGTCAATAACCCTCAGTTTCTTACTCCTCCATTTGTGCCTCCTCTTTGCAATTATTGAGCTGCACCACCTTAATTTGCTTCTGTGTGTGTGTGTGTGTGTGTGTGTGTGTGCCTGCCAGACAGAATACTATGTGTAGTAACCATCCACAGAACTCTGTTTTACAGCCCCATGGCAGACCCACCAACCTGCGGTTGCCCTTTTAATTATAGCACCATGACTTCTGGCAGCTAAATCTGCCACTTGGCCTTTATTACATTGGAGATTGGTCACAGTTAATTGTATTAACAAGCCAGGCTCCATGACTATATCTCCAACCATCAGCTGTGCTTTTATCAGAACAGGCAACACTGAACTTAGTGAAAAAAGTCATCCCCACTTTTACCAATGCATCCTTGATGACTTCATGGATAGTGTGTCCTCTGGGCTCCACACAGCATGTAAATTTTTCATTGTAGACCATATAAACAAACAAAAACAAAAACATAAACAAAAATAGATGTACAAATGATCCTTTGCAAGATATATAATCTTTTTCTCAGCTTTTATATTTTCTTTTTTCTTTTCTTTTTTTTTTTTTTGTACTGGGGATCAAACTCGGGTCCTTGCGCTTGCAAGGCAGGCAGTGGAACCACTGAGCTAAATACCCGGCCCTATATTTTCTTTATTAATATATACTTGCATTACATTAAAATAAAATAAAGAAATAAATTACAAAGCCAAAAAAGTTTTGGGCTAACTTAGTCAACTTAGCTAGATCTTGTGTCAAAATTATATATATACACTTATATATACAATGATACACAAATACATAGATCAGCATATATTAATAGAAATATATATTGAATGTTATGATTGCAGTTGTAGTGAGTGGTAGAATCTTCATTTCAATCCTCAGTTGAGGGGGAAAAAATCCACACACACCTCATATACTACTCCTTAAACAATACTTGGAAAAATATGTTTGTTTTCAAGTGTGAAATATCCACGGTCCAGAGAAGAACTTTAACAATGAGCCACTGACAAAGACAATGTTATGTCTTTTACATTTCCTTCAGGTGGGGTATCTTCTGCTTCATTTTATCCAAATTACTTTTCATCAGTCTTTTCATACCATATTATTTACATTCATAGGATTTCATAGGCTGATGAACTTTTTTTCACTGTTTTTTTTAAAGTATTTGTTGTTTTTGACAGAGGATTTTATCCATTGTTAATTCTCCCATGTGCACCAACTGAAGTCTTTTGAATATAATACTTAAATAATACTTATTATATTTAAGGGAATCCTCTACATACTCTGTTCATTTAAATCTGTGAATAAAAGCAAGATGAATACATTTCCCATACCCTACAATGATGTCAATTCTCTCCACTATCCATTCTCATTATAATCTTCTAACTTTACAAAATAAATGCTTTCTGGCATACCCATTTCTCTGGGCCTTTTTATTCCTTCATCTGTTACATGTCATGGTGACATATGCATTTCTACTTTGCTAGAATGAACCATCACTTTCAAGCTTTTAAAAGTTATAATGATGTGAATTTTCCATGTTTCCTGGGATTGTAGACAGGATCTAAAGCATCATGTCCTAGGAAGGTGACTCTATGTTAATGAATTATTAGTTATTTGTGGTAAACGTAAAATGTGAATGTAAGATGTTAGCAATAGGAGTAACTTGATCTTGATGTGGTAGATGTCTGAACAATCCTTGAAAACTCCTAGAAATATAAAATTTTACCAAACTGAAAACAGTTATACATTTCAAAATCTGCAATATAGAGTTATAGGAAATATCCACAGAAATATTTTTGCTTAAAATGTATACAATCTCTGAGAATATATCAGATGGAAATAATTTTCTAGACAGCAAATATGTAATAGGGTTATATGATTTTAACCAAGAATTTGTAATAGTTCAGAATATAAGAAGATAATACATCACTAATCTGGAGTTTCTGTGCCAAATGACAAATGTGTACTCAAAATTTCCTCCTAATAAATTTATCTTAGTTTTCTCCTTTATTTAGTTATTGCACATTGAAAAACAAAGTTTGTTGAATAGCAGCTAAACTGCTTAAATTTTAATAACAGAAATTAGTAAATCCTGAGTTAAATTCTCTAACAATAAATTAAAAGTTGCCAAATTTCCTATTACTTAATTTTAAGGAAATCAATGCTGGTGAAAGGCTTGCAATTGCTTTGAATAATTGATCCTCTGCAGAATTACTTGCTACAATACAAGCAAAAGAGCTTCTTTCATCTCAACATATGCATAATTGGTGCCATGCTCATAGTTAAGAAGTATCATGGTCATAAAATGTCTTAATTTTGGCTGCGTGTTTAAAATGCTAGTAGATATGGTAAAGACTTTAACAATGATTATTTTTAGAAAAAATTTCGAGAAATCAATATTGCCTAAGATATGCTGTGCATAGTTATTGAATACCTACTAACCTTGCAAATCAATAAAATTACCTAAAAATTATTATTGTTTGAACTCAGAGTCTCATGAAGTAATTCACTGAAACACGCAGAAAGAAGAGAATTTATTTTGGTAATTTGACTCAGTTTAAACTTTAATTGTAAAAGCTTTCACTGAGCATTTACTACAGACTATTCATAAATACCATTTTGTGTATAAGTAAATAAAATATCTTTTTAGTCTTGCTTAACTCAATTCAGTGGGAAAAAGAAAAATATAAAAAAACCCTTCATGTCACTCTAATGTTAATACTTGACTGAAAATCATCTTTTGGGGAATAAAGTAACACATTCTAAGAAATCCAGGAATATGTAGAGGAAGGATAAAGTATATTAATAGACTGAAGGTATGACATAATGCTGGACAGAAATAATATTTGATACATGTCTTTTGTAAGACTCAGAAGTTTGAACTTCCACAAGAAAGGAAGATTGCAAAAAGACTTGTGCAAATAAATAACATTACAAAATTTAAAAAGTCAAGTCAGTTTTTCAGATAACAAATAATGCACTCAAACAGAGAGGAAAATAATTTGAGTTTTTTTCAATAATCCAGGTAGGCAATATAAAAATCCTAAATGTAGACAATTGCAATAAATATTAAAAATAGTAGAGAAAAAGAATAACTGGAGAGACTGTCATGGTGGAAAGAAGACTTAAGTGGCTGAAACAATCACTCTTGATGTAGAACCAACTGCTCTAGTCAAACAACTTTAATATCAACTCTGTTCAATCCAATCACCTAATGTGCTGGTGTGTGTTACTTAAAGCCATGTATGCAACAATATATATGGTCATTATATATATATATATATATATATATATATATATCAATTATATAATTTGTTTAAAGACTGGTAATAAAAATTATATATTTAATTTCTTATTTTCTTAAAAATAGATAAAACACATTTATTATTGAAAGTTCTACTTATTAAGGTATACCAATTTTCAGCATTTGTAACAATATAATTTTTATTCTTTTCTAAGAAAAATCTTAAATTTAAATAAAATCAGACTGAAATCAATTAATTTCAAGTTGGTGCATTCTTATAATTTATATTTTAGTCTCTTATTATCATGAAAGATTTTTGGTTTCTCTTTTCTTTTTGGTACCGGGGATCGAACTCGGGTCCTTGCACTTGCACAGCAGGAGGTGAAACCACTGAGCCAAATCCCCGGCCCTTTGGTTTCTCTTAAACTCATCAGAGATCTTTAAACAACTCAAATTTCAGATGATTCCTGAATCAGTGTATTCTCAATGGCAAAAAGATTTATAAAATTATCAGATCATTTCAGAAAAGATTTTCTGCTGTCCAATTTTAAAATTAGTTTGCTCTTTTTGCATTCATAAATCTCCAAACACTGTCATATGACTTTTATAAATATCTCACTTATTTAGTTGCTGAATTAAGAAGATTGGTATACCATGACACATTGTTTTCTACTTGGAAACAGAACTCTATGTTATGCTTTTTATTAGAATAATATGTTTTATATTAAGAATCTTGAATTGATTCAAATCTTGATTGTTCTTTTAATGTTTTTATTAATTAAGCATATTTTACTGATACATATTAATTATACATGTGAACTTGGTATGATTTAATGTTTCAATATATGCCTATATAATAGAATGTTATGATTTTCTTCTTTTTTTTCTTCTGCCATGTGAGGGATAGAAACTGAGTTTTTATATGCTAGACAAGTGTTCTAGCACAAACTAGATCCTCAGTCTTATTGTGTAATGTTTAAATAAGGTTAAGCATATCTATTTCTCAAATATTTATCATTTTGTTATGGTAAAATTATTAAAATTATTTCTTGTATTTTTTGAAGTATACATTTTTATCCGTAGTCACTTTATTGTATAATACCACAATAAAGCTTTTGACTATACCTTAGTAGTTATTGGTCAATCTTTCCCTATGCCTTCTTCCTCGCTATTCTTCTCAATCTCTGATAACTATCTTTCTACTCTCAACTTTTATGAGAACATTTTTTAAATTTCACATATAAGTAAGATCATGCAAAACTTGTTTTATTCTGTGCCTGGTTTATTTTCCCTTATTATAATGATCTCTAATTCCATTTATGTTATCACAAATATCAGTATTTCATTCTTTCTATGGCTGAAGAATATTACTTCGAGTTTATGCACTACATTTTCTTAATCTGTTCATCTTTGTCGAACACTTTGGTTGATGGCATTTCATGGTTACTGTGAATAATACTGCAACAAATATTGATCATCTTATGCACTCTTCAATCTTTTTATAGTCTCAAGGTTTTTTTCTCTTTTTTTGAACATACATTTTTTTTCACAGAGTGTCTGTGAATATGCTTTTCTGAGATTTTTTACAAATGTCTTCCTGATATCATTTCTTATAGTTTACCCTATAGTGCTTTACAATTGAGCTTTCATTGATATTATGAACTGTGAACTACTGTTTTTCTTTCAAAAGTTATCAATGGGCATTGTATGAGAAATACGTGGAACTGAGCTTCTCCAGAAAGGACTCAATATTTGCTGCTGCTGTCTTTCTTCTGCAAGCACTACTAAATTGCAAACACTTTAACTTGCCATTTTTTCTTGGGATTTCCTGAAAAGGTAGCATGGAATTACACACAAAATCCTGCTGTGATATATCATATGGTTAGAAACATCAGAAGCAGTTTCTTTTCCCCTATACAGTTCTAACATAGGAACATATTTTCTCACCATTTCTTTCTGTGAGTTGCAAACATTTCTCATTTGCCTTGCCTATAAAATGTATCCATTTGGGAAATTTCAGCTTTGTATGCATTGAACAACTTTTTTGAAGAAAACTTTATAAATATTTTGTTTTCAAATATCCAACTAGGAAATCAGATATAGATATCTTTAAAAATAAAAGCATTTGGTTCCTCCTCTCTGATGATTTTTGTATCTTGAGAATAGGGTTTCTATGGAATTTTTAATTTGACATGTTTTACAATGTATTACATACACATGAGAGAAACTCAAATGTATGTATTGACAATAGTAAGATCAGGATACTATAACAAATTTATAATACACTGAGTGACCTATAAATAATAGAAATTTATTTCTCATAGTTCAAGTGGCCGGGAAGTCCAGGAGCAAGACATGGGCAACTCCACTATCATTTGAGGATGCCAGAGTTGTTCTCATGGGCCTTTTAGCTGTGATGTTGCATGGGTGAGGAACAAAATAGCACTCTTGGGCCACTTTTCAGTTGGTCAGTGATTCCATTCCTGATGGAAAGCCTATTCATCACTCAAAAGGCCAATCTTTTAACAGTCTTACTTGGAGATAAGTCTTCAACAAATAAATTTTTAGGGAACACAAACATTTAGAACATTGCAATATCATGTCCCTCACTTAAAATTTCAGTTATTTGATTTTGCAACAATGTGAAAAGAATGTGTATTCAATAGAAACTGCACTTCAAATTTTGAATTTTGGTACTATTCCACGAGAACAATATACAGTATAATATTCCCTTCTGGTGCCAAGCAGTGGCAGTGAGCCATAACTCTGGACAGAACATAATAACACTGTCACAGTAGCACTCCCTGTCTTCCAGCAATTAATTTTAACTGAATGGTTCGAACATTTTGCAGCTTCAGTGTCCTTTCAGCTTTTGTATTAAAAGTAAGCAAACACTTAATCATATATTTCTCATGTTCAATATAGTATTTAATAAGTTACATGAGATACTTAACATTATAATATAAAATAAACTTTGTTTTGAATGATTTTGTATAACATTAGGTTAAACAAGCATGTTTAAGGTAGAATATGATAGTGGTTTAGGTGTATTACATGCATCTTTGACTTGTGATGCTTTCAAGTTGTAATGGATTTATTGGAATATAATCGTGTCCAAAGTGAAGGAGCTATATTTATTTTATCTTGAATTTTTCTCAAGGTACCTAATTGGTTAAACTACTAAAAAGAGGGTTTTTTATTTGAATTTATATAATTTATGTAAGTACTGTTATTATAGAGTAGAAAAAATTATAAATATAAATAGAATAAATCATACATTATAGTTTTTAAATACTTGAACATATTCAGCTTATTTTATAACTTAGGCTCTTAGTTATCATATCACACTATCTTGAATGAATAAGCTCTGAATTAAAATAAGTTCTGGGATAAAGGGGAAAAAGTTGTTTTCTTGCATTGTATGACATGTAAGTAGTTTCATTCAATTTAAACTCTCCCTTTGAATAATAAATGCAGAAAGCTAAATGTTCCTATTGAAATACAGGAAAGTGTGGTTTACTTCTATTTTAAATAATTATGTACATAAATATATACATATATGTATAAATACATATATGTAATATTTAAAATTGTGTCATTTGGTATAATATTGTTCTTTAAATAATTACAGAAAATCTGCTGGAAGCTAGAAATTTAAAATGGGTTTCTGAAAGTTTAACATGTATCCTATTGCATTCTAATTTGGTACTATATAGGAATAATAGAAAAGTATCATTGTCTCTCATGCTAATAAAAATTCAAACAAAATAATAGATCTATGCATATGGGGGCTTTTATTACAATGTATTTTAATGATGCACATTCTTCTAAGGCAGAAAACATTTCTTATTAAACTACATGTTCAAATAACACTCAGGTAAAGTTCCCTGGAATTAAGTATTTCACATCAAAAGAATGCAGCATGTAACACTAGCTCCCGCTTAATTTTTAACACCTTTCACCAGTTCTGAGTTATTTCTATTACTGAAGTAGTTCACTCCATATTTGTTATTTTTAATCAAATAAAAATTTTAACATGTGTGAGGAATTCCACTGTAGTTAAGAAAATTAAATTATAATTTTAAGATTGTAAGCAATTTAATTATATAATTATACAATTTAATTATAATTATGAAAGAATTGTATGAGGTAACATTATTACACTAAGCAAATGTAAAATAAAGACATTTTGCAGATTTATTCAACTCATTAATTAATGAAGCTTCCAGTAACATATTATTCCTTAGATCTGAAATGTCTTCCAAAGGTCATGTGGTAAAAGCTTATCTGCTAGCTTGTGTTGCTAGTACTGTAGGAGAGGGTACAACCTTTGGAGTTGGAGCTAACGAAAAGGAGTTGGAATGAGTCATTCACTGGAGGGAGTCTTTTAAAGAATATATTCTTGTTCCTAACCCTTCTTCGTTACTATATTTTGCTTCCTAGCCACAATGCAATGATCAGCTTTGCTTCACAATGTACAGCTATCCTCATCATGATGTTCTGTCTTGAAAAAATGAAGCCAGCTGATCATTGACTGAAATCATGAGCTAAAAAAATTTTTCCTCCTTTATGATGATTTATGTCAAGCATTTTTCACAACAGAAAGCTGGCTAACACAACACGCTAAATTCATTCCAAGAAACACATAAGCTAGTTGTATTCGGCAAATATGAAGAACAATGAGTTAGTGAAACTAATTAGTAACCAATATGGCCCCAAAACTGTTGGAGTTATTGGGTCCATTGGGTAGAAGTCATTTGCTTATCAACTACTCTAGATGAGTACTTTTATATTTTCTACTTCTAAAAATAAAATGTCCCTCAAAGGTAATACAAGCCTAGCACTGCATTAAGAAAATCCAATAACATCTACATCCAGTGACATCTATAGTCTTTATTCATAGTATAAAAAATATACTTTTCCCATTAAGTTTTATGTTAAAGGTTTATATATATTAAGTGCATACCTTGATGATATTTTTGATAACTTTATTTGTGCAAAATGAACATGTAATGCACTGTATATATTTGTGAAATGAGATGAAGTTTGAAAGGAGTTATGTAACAATATAAAATCATTGTAAACAAGATAATATAATTTTGCCACTCCTCAAACATTTTAATTTCTCTTTGTAATTCTCCATATCTCTCAAGTATGAAATACTGAGATAAGCATATTTACAAGTATGTATGCACACACATGCAGACATCTAATTATTCCAGCATCATTTGTTGAATATATTACACATATCCCAGGGACCATCCTTTAACTTTCTAAAAACTCAGTCATACATGTGTACCTCTGTTTCTAGTTATTTTATGCTATTTTTTTGAACTAATTTTGCCTTTCTATGAGTACTACATTCTTAGTTAATGTAACTGAATAACAGGCCTTGAAAGTACATGGTGTTCTCCAAGTTTGTTACCTTCTAAATTGACTTGCCATTCTCTCTCTCTCACTCTCTTTGTGCGTATATATATATATATATATACACACACACACACACATACATATACATATATATACATATATATTTGTGTGTGGCTGTGTTTATATTTGTTTATGTATATTTGTGTGTGTGAATGTGGGTATTTTTTCTGAGACAGATTCTACTACTGTATTAATTTTTCACTGAACTCAGAATCACTCAGCTTTTCTCAAGGACAGGATCTAAAATCCTATGGCATGGTTCAGTTTGTTTAATATCAGAAGATCTCAAATTGAACTTATCTTTTAAAACTGGAACTGTTGAGAGCCATTCTATATAATTTTTTGGGAAAAATGATTTCATACTTAAATTGTAGTCAGGGCCCATCTAAAGTCTAGTGTCTTGCCTACAAGCCACCTATGGTATGGGGAAACATAACTCTGTGTGCCTCTGGTCACAATTGAGACCTCAATGGTCCCATGATAATGTGATACAGCAGGGCAAGATGACATCAGCTGAAGACACCCTGGTTCCTTGAGAACTGAATAGTAATAATAATTTTTTTAAAAAAGTTTTGCCTCGGCGAAAGGACAAACTCCTTAACCTACTAATTCTTCCTACCTGCTATTATAAGAATGCTTTTTCCATGTCACTGTCCTCATCAATGTGATGATCCTCATCAACACAAGATCCTCATCACATAAGATCGCCACTGCCCTCTGAGTCATCCTATACTGCCTCTTATTATTGTGTGCACCCAATGAAGAGTGGCTAGCTGAGTGTTTTTGTATTTTCCCACTCTGGCATTGACCTCCCAGCCTCCCATGTACTTTGAAAATGTGTATCTTTGTCTTTCTTTCTTTATTCCTCACTGCACCCCTCTCTAGGCAGACGGGAGGACTGATCAGCCTCGGATATGGAATAAAGGGAGAATACATCAGATCATAGACAGGCATAATTACATCTAAAATTACACTGTGATACAACCACTTTTAAATTCTTGTTTATATTTTCAGTTTTGTGTTCTTCATTTGAAATTATCTGATTTCAATAACTGACTTTTGGTTTAATTACTCCATTTTTATTTCACTTGACCCACTCACTAATATTTTACTGGTGTCACATTCTTTTTCATTTTGACACTTTTAAAAAGCTATTTTTTGGTATTCAAGATGGAAAGACATATCCATAATAAATGAAAGCAGGAATTCAAACAGATATTTGTACAGTATGTCACAGTAATCAAAGAAAATAAGCAACTCAAGTGAGTATTAACAAATGAATATATGTGTTAATCAGATTTTCTTGTTAAAACAAAATATCTGAGAAATGCAACTTAAAGGAGAAAAGATTTATTTTGGCTCACAGTTTCACAAATTTCAGTCCATAGTCAGCTGGTTCCATTGTTTCTGGCCTGTGCTGCAACAGTACATCATGGAGGAAAGACATGATAGATCAAAGCTACTCACCACATGTCTGCCAAATTAGAGACAAAGACAGTGAGGAAAAGGTCAGGATAATATACACCCTTCAAACAACTACTGCCAATGTCCTTCTTCCTTCAACTAAACCCTACCACCTCCTAAAGCTTCTGCCATTTCCCCTCCTGGGGATCAAGCCTTCAACACATGAGTTTTTGGAGAACATTACAGATCCAAACTAGAATAATGGAAAAATGAATTGTAGTACATCCTAACACAATGTAGAACATTATTCTGTCTTAAAAAGAAATTCAGACCTAGGCTTAAACATATGTGAACTTTGAAGACATTATGCTAAGTGAAATAAGCTAGACATGAAAAAAGAAAAAAACAATGTATGATTCAACTCATTTGAGCTATTTAGTGTAGTCAAAGTCATAGAAAAGAAAATGGTAGTTATCAGAGGCTAAGGAAAAGGGAGGAATGAGAGTTGCAATGGAGTTTTTTTTCTGTTTTTGTTTTGTTTTGTTTGCTTTTTGGTGTTATTGGAGAAGAAAAATTCCACAGGTGGATAAAAATGATTGTTTCACAGCAGTGAGAATATACTGAATGCCATAGAACTTTATACTAAAAAATGGTGAAAAGACAATTTTGTCTGTACATTTTATCAGAGAAAAAATGAAAGTACAACATAAAAATAAATTGGACAGAGTGAGAGGATAGTATCTTACCAAAAATATTCATACATTTTTAGAATTTCAAGAGCCATAATTTAAGTAAGTTTCAGAATACTTTCCTATATAAATTAAAGTGATAAACAATTTCCATTTTCAATGAGATTTGCTCAGAAAATATTATAAAACTGGTCAAATTTTTAACCAATATTATTATATTCTTATTTCTAGCAGTGGGTTTATGAAAAACATCATTAAGTAGACTAAAATTGCATTTTGTTACTCTTAACAAAAATGATTTTGAAAACAGTATAAGGTATACACAGCCCATACTAGTAAAATATTTTTTTAAATTTTAATAGGATGTAGTTTAAATAATGTTGGCTTGATTTTTCCATCTTGTAACATACATTTTTTTTTCTTATAGGAATTCAGCGTTTCAAACAAATTATACAGACTTCTATTTATATTTATATTTAATGAAATGCTGCAGAAACTACAGCAACTCAGAATTTTACAAGATCACGAGGCTGCTTCTGGATTCATTTCTTATTAATTTCTTTCTAAATCACTCAAAAAGCAACTGGTTCTCCATAAATCATATCATTTACCTTTGTAGGTCTGAAAACAATAGTATGTTTGGGGGGAGTGTTTGCTATAGGTTTAGCTAAATAAATTAAACACTGAATAAAGCTTTGTTCTTAAAAAGCATCTGTAAATAGTGCTGGCTTGTTGTTTTTTCTCAAGTGAACTATTCTTACAAAAATATAATAATCCCAGAGAAACTGAAAGTATAAATAAGGACTAAATGTATAATAGGTAATGTGAAATAGGAAGAAAAGGGGCAAAGGGGAAGGAAGTGGGAGGGCTAGGGGAAAGGATAGAATGGAATGGGATTAATATGAGAAAATGGAAAAATAGGAATAAAATCTTTGTAAATAGGGAGGACTGGAGGCATTGAAGGGAGGGCTGGGCAAGGGTGAAAAATAAGAACCAAGAGAGACTATGTAAAGGTGCAAATTTCCAATGATGAATGTCATTATATTGTATACCTAAAATGTACCAATGATTAGAATGAATAATTGATAATGAAAAATAGGAAGAAAAGGCCCAAAGGGGTAGGGGTAGTGAGAGGGGCAGGGGAAAGGAAAGAAGGGAAAGGAAAAATGATGAGAAATGGAAAAAATGGAAATAAAGTCTTTGTAAATAGGAAAGGGTGGAGGGGGTGAAGGGAGGGCTAGGAATGGGGAAATAATAAGAACCAAGATGCATTATATAAAGGTACAATTCCCAGTGAGAAATGTAATTGTGTTGTATACCTACAATGTACCAATCAAATAATTTAATACAAAAAAATATAATAATCTTTGGTGGAGAATCTCTGGGGAAAATGGAGGAACACTGAGGACTTATATGCAACATTCCCAAAGCTACAATCTTTATGATTCCACTTCACACAGACTTGTGTATGCTGAGTTTCAGCTCTCATGAAAATAAGTGGCTAAGATTCTGGATTCTACACCAGAGTTCCTTTTTACTCCTAGGGCCTCTGGCATCAGTATAAAGGCTCTATACACAATAAAACTCTTTCAATCCCAAGTCATAGCAATGTACTTCATTCTACGTAAGATAGCTCTTACAGGTATTTAGTTTCTCAGTACTAAACCATTTGCTAAATTCCAAAGCTTTCTGTACCTATGAGATTCTTAAAAGATGAAGAAGGAAGTAGGACAATGATAAGAAATGGTAGAAATTGTATGGCTACTTCTTTTATTGGAATTAATCCAAACAACTTCTGGTTAATCTAGTTAAAATTATTTGTATTTGTATATTTTTTTAAAAATTGTAATTATGAATAAGAAATTTAAAACTATTTGGTTCAACACAAATTCTACTATTTTACTTCAAATAAAGAATATAATTTGAACTATATGACAAAGAAAGAAAATTACAATAAATAAAATCTTGGACTGTAGTGAACTTGAAAAAAATGCTTTTGATTCCAGAAATCCTTGAAAGAGTATAGCTGAAATTTTTCTTTAACAGAGTTGACTTAACTAAGTAGTGATACCATCTGCTTAACTGATTTAAACCTAGCAACTTGGGGTCTCCTGAGATATGATGGCCTTGTATTTATATTAGGAAAACACTAGTTTTCCTATTATCATATGTCCAATATAGTCAGAACTCTATTTCAATCTTTTATATGCGATAGAGGTGAATTACTTAATGTTCTTACTTATAATACAACAATAATAACAAGAGTACCCAGTTACTCAGTTCCTACCATGTGTTACATATCAACTGAATTATAGTTTTAGGTAGATAGCAATTTGCTAATGTTTTTAGTACAAACAAGGAAATGCATTATGATGATGATGTTGTTATATTTTTTCTCCTGCTAGTCTGGAGTTGTAAACAAATGATATGTAAGACATTATGTTTTGTTAGAAGAACTTGTTTTCAAGCTAATGTATTATTATGTTCAGAGTGAAAATAGTATATACTTAGACCTAATAAAAAGCATCAAGTAATGCATAAGTGTTTTCATAAATGAGCAAGAACTGGGAAGATGAAATAAAACTTTGTGACATAGGAGAGATTTCTTAGAGACCTTTCAGATCAACCAGGATTTGAAAAAGATGAGGATTCTTATAAAGAATTTAAAGGTGGAAATGACCCTATGCATCAGTACACCCTAACTTTACTCAAAATAGACTAATCAACCAAAGTAGTTTTTAAGGGAATGTTTTAAAGAAAGTGAATATAACATTCAGAAGACTGGTATGTAATTATTATAATAATTCAGATATGAGATGAAAAACAGTGTTTTGCCAAAAGTGAACAATAGTCATGAGAGCCATTTTTGATAAGTCTAAATAAAATTTTACAATTTGAATCATATTAAGATGGCATTTAAAAAGGTTAATATCCCCAACTATGCCTATACATACACTTGTGTTCTTACTTAAAACATTTTATTCACATAAATGATGAGAATCTCCTCTTTATTAGTGCTGAGATGCCAAAGTAGGACTTATAAAGAATGACAATTAAAGTTGCAAGTGGCTCCAAATGAAAGCAATGATCCAATTCAATTCATTATTGATATAAAAAAATGAAGGCAAAAATATGAAACTAACAGGGATATTTGCTTCTTTTGTAAAGATCAAATATCTTAAGTTGCCGAATAAAGGGCAGAAAATTATCTGATCTCACAAACCCATACAAACCCCACTACTTTGGGGGAGAAAAACATATTAGTTTTTAGCCAATAGAAATAGGTTCTGACTCCCAAACCCATTACCACCAGGGACCAGGCAAAGTTTTCTGCTTCTATAGAATATGTAGGAGAAAAATATTTCTTCAGAAAGAGAGACAACAGGAAATATTTTTGGGTCCAGAATACTGCACTAATAAATACAGGGATATGCTATGATGGCTGACAGAAGAAAGACATCCAGCCAGTGACCAGACAGAAAGGGGTAGTGAAGTTATTTCATCCCCTTTGGGGTTAGAAAAATTACAATGATATAAAGCTCAGGCTTTCTACTACTAAGGAGAAGGGGGGAGGAATGCAGGATATTTATTCTTGTCCCAAATTCAATACAGATAAATGATAGTTTGGCTCCCATGAGAATGAGAGGAAGTTCTGGGACCGCCCATTTCTGGCAGTGAGGTTGTTTCATGAGTGAGTGCCACAGATGATTCCCTTGTCTTTGATATGCATTCTGGATCAAGTCACAGGAAATGATGTTCTATGACTACTGAGGAAAAACAAAAAGTGACAGTGTCTCTGATACATGTCCCTAGAAATGGTTGGAAACTATTGGTGGAAAAGAAACATTGGCATATAGCATAAACAGACCCAGGCCCCCATTCTAAATAGGATAGTAACAAACTACTGCATTTACTTTTTGTTATTTAATTTTCTTTTTGAATTATAGAGGTCAATGAATATTACAACATCCACAATTAAACTCAACTGCATCAACTGCACCAAGAGTAGGTTTCTTGTTAGAAATCATTAAAAAAATGAAATGAAAAGAAAATGAAGTAACAGCTTGAAAATATTGAATGAATAAATATCTGCCATATCAGCATACTATACACAATGGAAATATCTTTTTAAAATTACATCAATTTGAAGAATATTTTTGGCATACAAAAACTTAAAATTGCTTCCATTAAAAGAAATATTAAGGAACATTCTCACAAAATAAAATGATGTCAGTTGAAAGCAAAGAATGTAAGAAACAGTATATCTCTGGATCAAATAATATTCTTGACAATTATTTAATTTAATTGTTTAAACAAAAGTAAACAATGACATATGGTTATAATACATGGAGAAATAAAATGTATGACAAAAACAGCTCAAAGTTTGGGAGGGGAGAATGGAAATATACGTTTTGGTTGTTCTTTTACCAAGTGTGGGATGATTTAATATCACTTTAGGTGAGGCTACAAATACGTTAAAGTTGCATGCTATAAACCTTAATGTTATCTCTAAAATTAAGAGATGTTAAACTGACAGCTAATAAGAGAATATATGTTGTTAAATGAGTAAATAGAATCTTAGAGGAAAATACGTTTTGAACAAATGCTGCTTAAAATTGGATATTTCAAGAAAAAAAGGCTTCAACACAGGCTTATATACTCAAAATCATGAAAAGTGGTAAAAAGTGGATCTAAATCTATACTACTTCTGTTACAAAGTAAAGGATGCAATATTTATGACTTTAAGTTTAGAATAATATTTTTTGGCTTGGCATTAATATTACAATACATAAAATTAAAACTGATAAATTGAAATTAATTAATAGCTTGAGCTCTTTAAAAGATAAAGTTAAGAGAATAAAAATTTAAGCCAGTGACTGGAAAAGTATCTGGAAATTATACTTATTTAATAAAGTATTTGTGTCAAAGTATATAAGGAACTCTTAAACACAACAATAAAATAAGCAATCTAAGTAGGAAAAGACATATGGATGGAAAATAGAAGCCTGAGAAGATGTCAAAACCCTTAGTTATTAAAGAAATGCCAAAAGTCTATGTTGATGAAAAAATTAAAGAGTAACAATCAGTAATATACTATGTACCATGATCTTAAAAAATTGACAAAATGTTACTCTGGGTACAAATCATAGACAAAGAAAGATTGTCTTATAAAGAAGATCTCTATTTTTCTTTAATAAAATAGTCATTGTTTATGTGAGTTTATGTGAGGATGTAGAGGAATATTCTGCTGGTCTGGGCATCAATGTATAATCACTTTGGAAAACTGTCAGTTCTTTTTATAATTATCATATCTAGTTATTTGAAAAAAAAAGAAATAATTAAAAGGGCAAAACTTGCTTTTCATTACACCAAAAGAAATTAGCAGTATAAATGAAATAAATTAATATGCAAGATTTTGTTTTACTTTTCCATAGAAGAATGCATTTTATAAATATCTACTTGTATTACATTAAAATTTTAAAAAGAAATTTTCCAAAGAAGCCAAAATTGAAAAGACCAATGAAGCAAAGTTTATGTGAGGATGTAGAGGAATATTCTGCTGGTCTGGGAATCAATATATAATCACTTTGGAAAACTGTCAGTTCTTTTTATAATTATCATATCTAGTCATTCTAATCCTAGATAAAACAAAAACTTGAAAATATATGTCTGTTGTCTGTTCAAAGTCTTGAACAGGAACATCTACAGGAGCTGTATTTGTGTTAGCCAAAACTGGAAACAACTTAAATGTCCATTGACAGATGAATATGGTATTGATAAACATACTATGATACACATTTATTGTAGCCTATGCATAAAGATACACAGTGTATGTATGTATGTATATATATATATATATATATATATATATGTATTTTCAGCAGTAAGAATGAAACTATTGATTGACGTAAGTTGGTGAATCTAGGTATACTGAGTCACCAAAAACATACAAAACAAGTGAGTTCACTTAAATGAAAATATTAACTGACTATTCCGGAAGCGGAATAGTGGCCTTGGGAGGATAGGGTCAGGGTGGGCAAGAAGAAGGAAATGGAAAATACTATGACAAAAATTTGGGAATAATGATAAGAAATGTGCTTATTGTTTTCATATATTAGTGGTTTTATAAATATAAAATTGTTAAAAATTATCGAAATATGCAACTGAAGGACAACCGCAGCGTACAACAGAGTAGAAACCAACAGTAAAGTGTGGTCTCTCTAGAAGCTGGAGTCAGACACCTGGAAAAGAAGGAAAGGGATGAATCTTCTGGAATTCAGAAGGAGCTGACAGGAAGACTGAAAACTGCAGAGACGCTGGAGAGAAAGATGAGGCACAGCACAGAGAAATGAAAAGGCATTCTGCAAGGCTCACCAGACTGGGGGGAGAAGAACCTGCCTGCGCTGACTCAGGGTAGACCAGAAGGAGAATATGGCGACTCCAAGGATAAAGCATTGCTCAACTAAGAAAAACCTGCAGATATAGTAAGCTGCAAAAACAGCATGACGTTTTATACTGAAAGTTACTCCTTCTGCAAAGTAGGCTAAAGATGGGGAAGAAGTCCACGGCAGCACCCTGAATATTTGAGGAGTTTTAATCAGGACCCATTTGGGGAAGGGGCTGATTGGGACTCAACTGCAGAGCAACTGCAGAGCAGGTGTACTCCAGGATTCTGGTGTTGCCCTGCCCTAGTGAATAGGTAGGAGATTGCCACAGGAGACAGCGGCACATAGGGCATGCTGAGACATTTAAGTGGAGACTGAGTGGGAAGCAGGGACCCAGTCTTTCATGGCGAGAATGGGTGTGTGTGTTTTCCAGATGCGGCTGGGTCTGAAAGTGGTAGCATCAAGTCCAGCAGACTGCTTGGTCTCCAACCTCCAATGCCACTGCCTGCATCAGGAAAGAGGTTCATGCTGAAATGATATGAACAAGGATATAGCTTCTCTGGGAATGTTGCCATGACTCGGTGTGTATGGATAGGGAAAGTACCTGCACCTCACAAACCCACAGGCTGAAAAGCTAGGCAGAGAATGTGGTGACCTGAAGTGCAGAGAGGGCCATGGAAAGTGGGAGCTGCTGAGTAACTACAGCCTTAGGGCAGACAGCATTGACCAAGGAGCATGCTCCTTTGGAAAGGTGGGGGAGGGTCCAGGATTCACATCAGAAACCTGAGCGTGCAAACAAAACAGGTCTTACCAATGGCACATTATCTCTCCCCCGATACACTGGATTCCAAGACTGCAGAAATGTACAGAAAAGACTGATATAAAAACAATGAGGAGTCTTTTGGAATCTTTTTATTTCTCTCTTTGGGGTCTCATTGGTTTGTTGGGGTTTAGGTTATTCTTTTCCATTTTTTTTTTCTTCTAATTTTTTCTTTATTTTTCCTTTTTTGTTCTTCATCTTGTTTTTGTTGTTGTTACATGTACCTAATTCTAGCAATTTCTTTTTACCCCTTAATAGGACTTTCCATTTATTCCTTTATCTCACATTTATTGCCTCCTTTTCATCTTCTTGTTCCTTATTTTTAAACTTTCCCTATTCCATTTCCCCATTCTCAATCCCTTGTATCTGTACTAATATAACCCAAGTTTCATTAGTCATTAGATATTTACTTAAATCTATGTGTTGAATTTTTTATTTTTAGTATAGTTTATTTTTAGTATAGTTGTTCCATATAGTAGATGTTTACTGTATATCAATATTTAGTTGGTATATGTGTTTATATTATAATTATACAATTATACATCATTTTTCTCTGGTTAAGGATACTATATAATTTGTTCTTTGGGTATGCTAATATCCACTTTGTCTTTGACACTATTTTTTTTTCTGATTTTATTTCTATTCCCAGGGTGTCATAACTTTTGATATTAATTGATTTTTCCTGCATTTAAATAGCTATAGTATCTTTGTGTCATTAACAATACAGTTGTCCATTCCCAGAGAACTTGGTGCTGGCCCAATTATTGTATCCTATCCTTGCAAATTAACAGAGCTGTGTGGATCTTGGGACAAAGGTAAATGCTTACAGTTAGCCACACCCATACTGTGCCATGCCCTGCACAGCTGAAGAGTTCACAGAGTGAGAAATGATGGTGGGACATTAAGTAAGACAGACAAAAAGACGGACAAAGAGAACAACAAAGAGATAAAGCTGATAAAGCTGAAGCCAAGTGGAAACCCCTTTTCCTGATGGGATAAAAGGGCTGGCTGGCATCCTCAGCATGCTTATTTACAGTGTAGAGATAAGGGAAGCACAGGGGTAGGTGAATGGAGATGTCTGTGATTGGAACAGGGAGAGAGGCTAGGGTCTGCAGGAGATCATGATTGATAGTTCTCTGGCAGATGGGTGGAAAGGAAAATAGTCCACTTCTCTGTCAGGCCTTGCTCCACCAGGCCCTCTTGTTCTCTGTTCTCCTCCTGTGGGGTCCTGCCTCGGCAAATTAGTCCTGGCCATAGTGATCTACAGTGCAGTGCTCACAGAAATAGAGTATCGCTGAAAAGTAGTCACTAACTATAAAGATCCTCATACTAGTAGTCATTCCAATACAATCAAGCCTTAAACCTCAATACAAAAAGCAAAGGTAAACAAAAAAACAGAAACATTAAGACTAGGCAACAAAATGCCTTTAGAGACTCTCAGCTCCCACTAAACTCATAAACTAAGCTCTGATAAGGAAGAAGTCAAAAGACACAGAGCTATTTTTTGAATGATAAAAGAGATAAAAAATAGACCAATATGGTCCTCAACAACCTTTCAGAAGACATAAGTAAACAGATAATAGATTTAATAAACAAAACAATCAGTAAGTTTACAGAAGGCACCAATAAAACTAAATGATAAACAATGAATAACCAACTTAGCAAAGAATTAGAGCTCATGAAAAGACATCAAATAGAAATCCAGGATATGAAAAATTATATTAAAATTATGGGCAACATAAGTGACCAGTGTGAGGAATGAGTATCAGAACTTAAAAAGAGAATTAATGCTAATGACCATAAATTCAGAGATGCCTTTAAAAGAGAGAGAGAGAAAATGAAAAATGGATCCAACAGCTGCTAGATGATCCAAAGAAGACTACTTTAAGATTAGCTGAAATTAGTGGCAATCAGAAGACAGCACAAATGGCACAATAAAAACCTGCTTACAAGGTCCAGGGATTTATCGCAGTAGTTTCAGCGGCTGTCTTGCAAGAACAAGGTCCTGAGTTTGATCCCCAGTACTTCCCCCCAAAAGCCCTGTTTATAGCAAATATAGCTGAACTTTTTCCAAATATGGGGAGAATTTAATATACAAATAAATGAATCATACAGAACCCTAAATAGACACAATCAAGAAATAATCTCTTTAGGACACATCACAGTCAAAATTTCTGAAGTGCCACACAAGAACAGAATCTTAAAACTGTTAAAAAAGAGCAACAGATCACTTCTAAATATAATCACATTAAAATTACAGTAGATTTCTCAACACAAACCTCAAATACCATGAAATCTTGAAGTGAAGAGATTCAAGCCTGAAAGAAAACATCTTCTAACTCATCTTGATATATCCTGAAAAACTCTTTCAAAATTGATCAGGGAAATAAGGACTTTTATGACAAAAAGTACCTTAAGAAATTAATGACCACCAAACAAGCAGCCCAAACATTTTCCAAGAATACCCTAGAAAGAGACAAGCCAGCAATGCCAAAAAAGACTAATAGAATGAATACAGGTAAGCAGTTAATCAGAAGGTGAAAAGAGGTAGGGGGATCAGCAACAGGAAACTAATTGAATGAAAGGAATAATGGAATATCTTTCAGTAATAACTTTTACTGTGAGTGAGTCTCCAAACAATGGCAGAATATTGGCAGAATAGATAAAAAAACCACACCAGACAGTATGCTGTCTATAAAAAATGTATTTAATAAAAATATATTTATAAATTAAAATTTAATAGGTGTAAAACAACATTCCATACAACAGAAACCCCAAAACAAGCAAGATTAGCTATTCTCTTCTGGAAGAAGTAGACTTTAATCAAAAATGTATTAGTACAGGCCAAAAGTCACCATATCTTGGTTAATTGAATAATTGAACAATAGTTAATACAAATTATAAATATATATGCACCAATTACTGGGGGCCAAAATTCATAACACAAACACTATAGGATATTAAATAACAGATAAACATCAACATATTTGTAGTCAGGGACCTCAGTAACCCACTGTTACAAATAGATCAATTAGATAAAATATAAACAAAGTAATATCAAAATTGAGTCACACCTTTTAACAAGTGGACTTAATATCTACAGAGTATTCTCCCCAACAAGAAAAAATAAATTGTACTCAGAATTACATGGAACTTTCTCTGGAATAGACCATATACAAGCCAATACAGCATACTTAAGTGAATTCAAAACAATCAAATTATTTCATGCATACTGTCAGATCATATTGCAATATAACTAGAAATCAATGCAATATAACTAGAAAACAATGGCAAAAACCCCTATAGAAATTAAGCAAATACATGGAGATTAAAGAATATACTCTGGAAGAATCATTGAGTCACTGAAGAAATTAGAGAATTCCTAGAATTAAATGATAATGCCAGTACAATATGGCAGAACTTATGGACAAAATGAAAGTAGTTCAATAAAGAAATTTTATAGCTATGAACACCCACATCATAAAAACACAGCAAAGACAAATCAATAACCTACTTATGCAACCCAGTGTCCTAGAAAAACAAGAACAATCCAAATTCAAGTACAAGGGAAGACATTATAGATGTGAACAGAAATTAATGAAATTGAAACTAAAAAATACACAGGAGAAATGAATTGAAGAGAGAAATAAACAAAATTAAAATTCCTCAGTAAATCTTACCAAAAATGAAAGAAAAGATACCTATCAATGCATTTAGAAATAGAAAAGGGAAAATCAACATGGGCACCACTAAAATCCAGAAGACAATAACTACTTGGAAAACCTGTACACCAGTAAACTAGAGAATCTAAAAGAAATGGATAAATATGAACTCCTAGATAAATATGAATCAACAAAACTGAACTGAGAAGATATAAAAACTATGAGTAATCTAATAACGGTCAGTGAAATTGAAGCAGTAATAATAATAATAATAATATAATAATAATAAAAACTACTAAGAAAAGCCCAGGAGCTGATGGGTTCACTGCTGAATTCTACAGAACTTCAGGGACGATATGATGCCAGTAGTGCTCAAAATCTGTAAGGAAATTGAAAGGGAATGGGTACTCCTGAGGTAATTCCTAGAAGCCAGCATTTCCCTGGATACAAAAGCATATAAGAACACTACTAAAGAAGAGAATTTCTTGATAGCAGCCATTCTTTCTGGGGTGAGGTGGAATCTCAACATTGTTTTCATTTGCATCTATCCAATGACCAGAGATGTTGAACATTTTTTCATATGTTTATTTGCCATGTCTACTTCTTAGTGTGAGAAATGTCTGTTCATTTCACATGTCCATTTTCAGATTGGGTCTTTAAATTTGGGGGGTCTGATTTTTTAAAGTTCTTTATAGATTCTAGATAGTAGACCTTTGTCTGAGGGACAGCAGGTGAAAAATTTTTCCCACATCGTGAGTTGTCTCTTCACATTTCTTGTAGTTTCTCTTGTTGTGCAGAAGCTTTTCAGTAAGAAGACACCCCACTTGTTGATTGTTTGTGCTAGTTTACAACAACTGAGGTTTTGTTCATGAAATATCTTTCTACACCAATGTCTTCAAGAGTTCTACCTAACCTCTGTTCCAGCTGGTTAGGCATTTCTGTTTTAATATTTAGATCTTTAATCCATTTAGATTTTAGTTCAGTGGATGGTGAGAGATATAGGTCTAGTTTTAGTCTTTGGCAAGTTGAAACCCAGTTTCTCCAGCATCATATAACAAATGCTGTCAGGGCTGTGAGGAAAGAGGAACACTGTTCCACAGCTGGTGGAAATGTAGACTGGTTCAATCACTGTGGAAATCAGTATGGAGATACCTCAAAGTGCTAGGACTGGAAGTCCCATTTGACTAGCTATTCCTCTTCTGGGTATCTTCCCTAAAGAATTAAAAGAATCATACCACAGTAATATATGTGCACCCATGTTCATAGCAGCATAGTTTGTAATAGTTAAAACTTGGAAACAGCCCAAATGCCCATCAACTGGAGACTGGATAAAGAAAATGTGGTGTTTTATAAAATGGAGTACTACTCAGCCACAAAAAAGGAGAAATTAGAGCCATTTATTTCTAAAAGGATGCACACTGACGTGATATTTTAAGTGAAATAAATAGGACACACATGTGTAAATACCAAATAGTTTATCTACTGTGAGAAACTGAAAGTATAAAGAAGGACTAAAAGGTATAATAGATAATGTGAAATAGGAAGAAAAGGGACAAAAGGGAATGGGAAGTAGGAGGGGTAGGGGAGAGGAAAGAAAAGGATGGAATTATATGATAAAATGAAAAAAATAGAAAGAAAGTCTTTATAAATAGGGATGGTAGGGGAAGGGGGAAAAATAAGAACTAAGAGAGTACGTAAAGGTGCAAATTTCCAGTGATAAATGTCTTTACATTGTATATCTAAAATGTACCAATAAAAGGATATACAGTCAAAAATAAATAAATTAATTAATTTTTTTTAAAAAGAAGAGAATTTCAAGCTAATTTCTTTCCTGAACCTAGATGTAATATTATTCAATAAGAATTGGCAAGCAGAGGCAATAAATCATCTAAATATCTGCACTATGACCAAGTAATGCCAGAGATGCAATGATGTTTCAATTGACCAAATCAGTAAATGTAATACATCTCATAAATAGTAGCAAGAACAAAAGTAACATATCTCAATAGATACAGAAAAAGCTTTTTGACAAAATCCAGCATTCACTATGAAGGATACTCTGAAGAAAATAGGTATAGAAAAGCATTATCTCAATCTAATAAAAGCCATTTATGATAAACCTAATGCCAATGCCATATTAAATTGGGAGAAGTTGAAAGCTTTCCCTCTAAAAACAGGAATAAGATAACAATATGCACTATCATCACTCTTGTTCAATATAGAACTTGAAATATTAGCCAAAGCAACCAGGAAACATTAAGAAATAAAAGGGATGAGGCCCGGACACCAGCAGCTTGGGCACACAATCCCCACCCAAAGCCCTGGCTGGAAAACAGCTGTGCAGGTGCCACACAGGCAATAGCCAGGGGCCCACCAAGATACCATCAGTAAGTGCAAGTGCAAAGAGACCCCAGCCACAAGCGTTCATGGACCAGAATGATCCAGGAGGGGAGGGACCTGGCTGTTTGGGCACACAGTCCCCAGCCAAATACCCACGTGGAAAAAAGCTGTGCAGGCTCACAGGGCACAATCAGAGGCTGAACCAGATACCATCAGGAAGTGCATGCCTCCCCAGCCAGAAGACTGCTCTGACACAAACAACTCAGATGCACAGTCCCCAGCCAAAGGCCCTCCCAGAAAACAAGTAAAGGTAGGGATCCAAAAGGCTACCATTCTGAACCTAGGAATTGGAGCAGTGGTAAACAGCACTCTTGTAGACTTGGTGAGAATTGAAGCCCAGTAGGCAAGCAGAGTCCTATCAACAAATGTGAAGCACATTGCATCTACTGAAATGAGAACACATGTATACAAGTCTCAAAACCAAACACCCAGATCACCTAAGACAACCACAAGGGGCAATGAGATGGAACAATCTGATACCCAACCACCTGGACTCCCTGAACAGATAATGAAAGAGGATCTGGAAAAAATAAAATTAGAAATAATTTCTCAGATAATAACAGAGATCGTGTACATAGTGAAAGACATGGTTAATAACTCCAGAGCAGACACAGATAAAAAAAGAATAGAAGCTGAGGAACATGATTGAATCCCATCATAGGAAAGAAATGGAATCCATAAAACAGACTAAAACAGATATCCAAAAGAATAAAGACTCCATTGAAAGTTTATGCTGAAGAATGAGCCAATGTGAGGAAAGAATATCAGATAAAGAAGACAGGATTGCAATTAATGATGAGGAAAAGAAAAATTTCTTAAAAATAGTAAGGAACCACAAGAAATCAATCCAGCAGGTCCTAGATGATGCAAAAAAAAAATAACAAGACTCATCAGAGTCAATAAAGAACCAGGAGAGAGTACAGATTCCAAAACTCCAACAGAGGAACAAAATACTACAAGCAAGTAGAGAAAAGAAACAAATAACATACAAAGGAAAGCCCATCAGAATCACAGCAGAGTTCTCAACACAAACCCTCAAGTCAAGGAGAGCCTGGAAGGAGGTATTTCAAGCCCTAAAAGAAAACAACCTCCAAACTAGATTGTTGCATACTGCAAAACTACCTTTCAAAATTGATAGGGAAATAAGATACTTCCACAACAAAGAACACCTGAGAAACTTCATGCACACCAAAGCAAAAAATTTTTAAACAATATCCTAGGAAAAGACAATGAGGATCACAAGTCCAGGAAGCCCAGCAGAATGAATCAATCAGACAAATCAAAAAACAAAATTTAGGGCCAGGGATTTAGCTCAGTGGTTTTGCCACCTGCTGCACAAGTGCAAGGACTCGAGTTCAATCCCTGGTACCAAAAAAAAAAAAAAAAAAATTCAAAGGGAGAGAATCCAACAGGAAAATGTCATAACAAGGATAAGTCAATACATATCATTTATAACCATCAATGTTTAGTTTTGTTTTGTTTTTGTGATACTGGGGATTGAACTCAGGACCTTGTGCTTGTGAGGCAGGTGTGGTGCCACTGACCTATATCCCTGTCCCTTATAATCATCAGTGTTAATGATCTCTCTCATTCAATTCACCAATCAAAAGAAATAGACTAGCAAAATGGGTCACAAAACAAGATCTAACAATATGCTGCATTCAAGAAACACACTTAATAAAAAAAAAAAACCTATAGACTGAAAGTTAAAGGGTGGAAAACAATACTCCATGTGACAGGAGCCTAAAAACCTAGGAGTAGTTATCCTCTTTGGACATAAAATGGATTTTAAACCAAAAGTAATTAAGAGAGAAAAAGAAGGCCACTACATCCTTGTAAAGGGAACAATCCAAGAGGAAGAGATGACAATCATAAATACATATGCACCAAATACTAATGCAGTCAAATATATAAAACAAATACTAATGGACATGGAAAATGAAATAAGCACTAATACAATAGTAGTTGAACTTGTATACCCCACTGTCACAAATAGATAAAATAACAACAAAAAATAAACAACAAAATACTAGAACTCAACCAAACTCTTGAATAAATGGTCTTAACAGATATTTACAGAGCATTCCACACTGCAAAATCAGAATACACATTCGTTTAAGCTTCACATTGGTCATTCTCCAAAACAGACAACATACTTGCCCATATAACATGTTTAAGTGAGTGGAAAGTAATTGAAGTTATCCCCTATATATTATCAGATCATAGTGTGATGAAATTGGAGATCAATAGCAAAAGAAACTACAGGAATTTCATAAACACATGGAAATTGAACAACACGCTGTGGAACAACCAATGGGACACAAAGGAAATTAAAGAAATCAGAAAGTTTCTACAATTTAATGCAATGCCAATAAAAAATCAGAATCTATGGGACACAATGAAAGCAGTCTTATGAGGGAAATACATAGCAGAGAATAATCATATTTAGGAAAACAGAGTGAGCTCAACTAACCAACCTAATACCAAACCTCAAGCTTCTAGGAAAAGCAGGACAAATCCAAAGCTTATACAGGGAGGAAATTATAAAGATCAGAGCAGAAATCAATGCAAAGGAGATTAAGAGAATGATACAAAAAATCAGTGTAGCAAAGAGTTGGTTCTTCGAAAAAATAAACAAAATTGCCATACCATTAGTCAATGTTATCAAAAATAAGAAAGAAAAGGTCCAAATTTGTGCAATTAGGAATTAAAAGTGTGAAATTACAACAGACCCAGTAGAAATCCAGAGGATCATCAATACCTACTTCCAGAACCTATATGCCAATAAGATCGAAAACACAGAAGAAATGGACAGATTCCTAGATACATACGAATTACCAAAGTTGAAACAAGAGGACCTAAAAATTCTAAACAACTCAACATCAATAAATGAAATTAAAAATGTAATGAAAAACTCACCAATGAAGAAATGCCCGTGTTCTGATAGCTTTACTGCTGACATCTACAAGACATTTTGAGAAGAAGTATTGCCACTACTGTATAAACTCTTGAATAAAGCTGAAAGGGAAGAAATACTCCCAAATTCATTCCTGGAAGCAAGCATCACTTTGACCCCAAAAGCAGAGGAAGACCAATCAAAATAGAGAACTATAGGAAAATCTCATTCATAAACATAGAAGCAAAAATACTCAATAAGATACTGGCAAACAGAATGCAGAAGATTAACAAGATCATAAACCCTGACCAAGTGGGATTCATCCCAGGGATGCAGGGATGGTTTAACATAAACAAATCAATAAATGTAATACACTATTTTAACAGATCCAAGGATAAAAACCATAGGATCATCTCAATAGATGCAGAAAAAGCATATGACAAAATCCAACACCCAATCTTGCTGAAAATCTTATAGAAAATTGGTATAGATGTTTTTTATCTCAACCTGATAATAGCCATTTATCAAAAACCAAAAGCCAATATCATACTAAGTGGTCGAAAACTGAATCCTTCTTGCTAAAATCAGGAACAAGACAAAGATGTCCACTATCAGTGCTCCTGTTCAATTTTGTTCTGGAAACAATAGCTGTAGCAATTAGAAAAGAGAAAGAAATAAAAAGAATAAAGATAGGAAATGAAGAAGTTAAATTGTCATTATTTGGAGATGAAATGATACTCTACACAGAAGACCCCAAGAATGCCACCAGAAGTCTTCCAGACTTAATAATGAAATTCCCTATGGTAGCTGGATACCAGGTGAACACTCAAAAATCAATAGCCTTCCTGTATGTACATGAACAACAGACTCACTGAGAGAAAAACTGGAGAGACAATTCCTTTCACAATAGCATCTAAATAAATGAAATATCTAGGAATCAACCTAACAAAAGAAATAAAAGACCAGGCCAGGGATTTAGCTCAGTGGTTTCACCACCTGCTGCACAAGCACAAGGACCCGAGTTTGACCTCCAGTACCAGAAAGAAAAAAAAAGAAATGAAAGACCTCTACTCTGAAGAACACAACACTCTGAAAAAAGAGATCAAAGAGAATATCACAAAATGTAAAGACATCACTTGTTCCTGGGTAGGAAGAACCAATATAGTGAAAATTACCATACTTACAAAACTGCTAAACAGATTCAATGAAATTCCAAATGAAATTCCAAAAGTATAATTCACAGAACTTGAGAAAACAATCAAAAATTCATTTGGATCAAGAAGAGACCTATAATATCAAAGAAATTCTAGGCAACAAAGACAAGGTAAGGGGCATCACAATCCCCAACTTGAAACTATACTATAAAGCTAATGTGACAAAAAAAAAAAAAGCATAGTCCTGGCAAAGAAACAGACCTGAGGACCAATGGAACAGATTAGAAGATCCAGAAATAACTCCAGACACACTCAGCCACCTCATCTTCAACAAAGGAGCCAAACATCTTCACTGGAGGTAAGATAGCCCCTTTAATAAATTTTGCTGGAAAAATTGGGTTTCAATTTGCCAAAGATTAAAACTAGATCTATATTTCTCACTGTGCACTAAACTAAAATATAAATGGATTAAAGTTCTAAATATTAAAACAGAAACACTGAACTAGATGAAACAGAGGTTAGGTAGAACTCTTGGAGACATTGGTGTAGGAAAGATTTTATGAACAAAACTTCAGTTGCCCATGAACTAGCAAAAACAATCAACAAGCAGGATCTGTTCTTATTAAAATGCTTCTGCACAGCAAGAGAAAACACCAGCAGGGTGAAGAGACAACCCACAATATTGGAAAAAATCTTCCCAGCTCTTCCTCAGACAAAGGTCTACTATCTAGAATCTATAACGAACTTTAAAAAATCAGACCTCCTGAATTTAAAGACCCTATCCAAAAATGGGCATCTGAAATGAACAGACATTTCTCAGACAAAGAAGTAGAAATGGCAAATAAACATATGAAAAAATATTCAACATCACTGGTCATTGGAAAACAATGCTGAGATATTACCTCACCCCACAAAGAATGGCTGGTATCAGAAATCAACCAATAACAAATGCTAGTGAGGTTGTGGAGACAAAAGAACCTTTCTCCACTGTTGGTGTGAGTGTAGACTGGAGCAACCACTGTGGAAATCAGTATGGAAATATCAAAAAACTAAGATTAGAGGTTCCATTAGATCCACCTATACCCCCTCTGTGTATATTCCCAAAAGAATTAAAAGAATCATACCACAGTGATACATGTTCACCCATTTTCATAGTGGTAGAATTTGTAATAACTAAAACTTGGAAAGAGTCCAATTGCCCATCAACTGGAAACTGAATAAAGAAGATTTTTAAAAAATAGAATGCAGAACTACTCAGCCTTAAAGAAGAAGAAACTACAGACATTTATAGCTAAATGGGTGCGCATTGTGGTGATACTCTTAAGGGAAATTAATAGGACACACATGTGTAAATACCAAATAGTTTCTTTGGTGTGAGAAGCTAAAAGTGTAAATAAGGATCAAAATGTATAATAGAAAATGTGAAATAGGAGCAAAATGTCCAAAGTGGAAAGGTACATGGAATAGTAGGGGAAAGTAAAGAAGGGAAAGGAATAAATACAAAACATTGAAAAAATGGAAAAAGTTTTTTTTATAAATATGGACGGGTGAAGGTGTTGAAGGGAGGGCAGGGGAATGGACAAATAATAACCAAGTTACATCATGTAAAGGTATAAATTCCCAGCTTTGAATATTGTCATACTGTATTCCTAAAAATAAAGTTAATGAGTAGAAAAAATAAATAAAAGGGAACGTGTAGGAAAGAAGTCAATACTCATTACTCAGAGATGACATAGTCTTCATAGAAGAGACAACTCCCCCTAAAGGCTCCTAGAATTAATGTCAAATTAAGTAATGTACTAGGACATAAGTTCAACACACAAACATCAATAGCATTTTTATTTACCCATAGTGAACTCATTGAGAAAGATATAAGATACTAGGAAAACCATACCTTTCAAAATAGCATAAAAAAATCAAATATTTAGAAATTAGCCTTGCCATAAAATGGAAAAACTTGTATCAAAATCTATAGTACTTTGAAAAATGAGATCAAAGAGGGCATCAAATAATTTAAAGCTATCCTGTATTTGTGGATAGAAAGAAAAATATAATCAAAATGAGACATACTTCCAAAACTGATATACAGATTTTACATGATTCAATCAAAATACCAACTGCATTCCTCACAAAACTAGAGAAAATGATCCTAAAATTCATATGAAATCATAAAATACCCAGAATAGCAAAAACAACTCTGGGCAACAGTACCAAAGAGGAATGTATGACAATCTTGGACTTTAAATTACATTAAAAATCTGAAGTGATTAAAACAGCATGAAACTCACACAAAAACAGATATGTGGAGCAATGGAACACAACAGAGGATTCAGAAGCAACTGCAGGCATATTTAGTGACCTGATATTGAACAAAGTAAAAAATATATGCCAAATAAATTATAACCTATTTAAAAAATTGTCCTTATAAAATTGGCTATTCGCATGCTGAAGATTGACTGGGGAACCATATTTCTGACCATGTACTAAATTCAAATAAAAAAGGATCAAAGATCTAAATGATAAAATGGAAAGCCTTAATCTGCTGGGAGATAAAATTGTTAAAATTCTTGAAAACACAGGCATAGACAAGGATCTTCTGAAAAGAAACCCAATTACACAAGAAAATAACATCAAGAATCAACAAATTGAATCATGTCAATCTAAAAATCTTCTGCACAGCAAAGAGAACAACCGAGAGCATAAAGAGACAAACTGCAGAATGGAAAAAAATTTTGTCAGGTATTCCTTAGACAGAGGTCTAATATACACAATATATAAAGAAGTAAAAATAGACACTTCAAAATAAAGGACAATTTTTAGAATTACAAATGAGCAATGAATGTAAGAAAAAAATTTGACATATATAACCATTAGAGAGATGGAAAGTAAAATAACAGTGAGATTCAATCTTATTTTTCAATGAAAGGCTATTATCAAGAAATAAAATAATAACAAATTCTGGGAGGGCTGCATGGAAAAAATAATCTTTCTAATCTCTTGGTGGGAATGTAAACTAGTACAACCACTATCGATATCAGCATGGAGATTTCTCATAACCTAATACTAGTAATTCCATTTTATTCAGATATTTCATTTCTAGATATCTTTCTCAAACAGTTAAAGACATCATATTACAGTGATACATACATACATATGTTTACAGCAACAAAACTCATAACAAGTAAATATTATAAACAACCTTTATATCCATTAATAGAAGAATAGATAAAGAAGATGTGGCATGAATACACAATAGAGTACTACTCCACCTTAGAGGGTTAAACTTGAGTCTTTTGTAGAAATATGGATGAACATTGAGACCATAATATTAAGTGAAGTATATCAAATACAGAAACATGAATATCACAATTTATCTTATATGAGAAAACTAAACCATAAATAACTTAAAGAGTATAATACAAATAATGGGATATAGGACAATAGATCTTTCATAAAAAGAAAGGGGATAAAGAGATATAGTGAGCTGAGAGGAAAAGGAGGTGAAGGGGATTAAAAAAGAATTAAGATGTGTTGTGTATATGAACCAACTCTCCATTTTGAATATAATCATTACATACTCCAGAAATATACTAATATAAATAAAAAATTTAAAACTATATATAAAGAAATTAAACAAAATATTTAAATTAACATTTAATAAACCTTTCAGGAAAAGTCACTCTAATTTTTAACATTGTTTTTCCTTTAAACTAAAGGATCATGTTCTGAACTCTTAAAAATATTGAAACAAATTACCTACACTTTAAAAAAATTAAATGGAAAGCTAATAAACTGAGTATAGCAATGATCCAGAAGTGATGTGAAAATGTAAGCTCTCTCTCAAGAGCACACTGAAGGTAGTATAGAAAAGTTGAGAATAAAAGACACTCAGATTTAATAATCAATATCACTTAAGCAATCATTTTTTACTGAGGGTAGGGAAATTAAAAAGGAAAAGAGATGCTCACTTTATTCATGAAAAAGCTTAGCTAGAAGAAAATTAGTGAGTTCATTAATATCATGTGGTAAACTGGAGGAGATGCTAGAATCATAATTCTCCAATTTATCATCAATGAAGATTTTATACTGTTATATCATTGCAGACTTCCATATATATATATATTTCCCTCTCATATACTGTCAGCAGGTGAGGGCAGCAGGATACACATTATTTATCTTTAGGATTTTCTCCTTCAGAATAGCAGGGTATTTAAATTCTTAGATAAGGGTGGTTTCTAAGATTTCTTGAGCATCTATCACTTGTTACTGATATAGTAAATACTGAAATAAACTGCCTTATTTGAAATTTTTAGGAATAGTAAAATACAATACAATTGTATTTCTACAGATGCTGAAAATTGAAAATTAAGGACATATACATTTTATGGCTGCTACAATGATATATCTCAAACTGGGTGGCTTAAACACTGGAAAAATTTTTCAAACAGTTGTGGAGGCTAAAAGTCCAAAATGAAGTTTTCAGTGGTGTCTTTCTCTTCTGAGGCCTCTCTCTTTGCCTTGTACAGACGTCTTCTCTTTGTCTTCACAGTATTGTCACCTTGTAAATTTCTGTGCACTAATATCTTCTTAAAAGGATTCTAGTTATATTGGATTAGGAAGCACCTTAAGGGCTTTATTTTACCTAATCTGCACTGACAAATACATTGTGTTTTATGTCCTGAGGATTAGAATTTCAATACATGAATTTTAAGTGAGGGGGACACAATTTGGGCCAAAATAGAACATCAAATATCCCCACAAAACTTTCATACATAAAATGGTAGAGCCAAGATGTCATAGTTTGGTATTTTTCACTAATTTTTCTTGGTAATTATTAAAGCAAAAGTTGAAGCCATTTGGATGAATACAAGAGTTACCTATTAATTATGTACTAGTACATGTGCATTGGAGATACGTATTCAAATTAATAGTTATAGTTCCTACTTTAGCACATATAATATATAATCTTCCACAAGTCCTAAAAGAAAAGTCTTACTTTTATTTGCGCATTTCTACCAAAATATGATAATTTTTTAATAAAATGTTTCAGTTGCACCATGGAACTTTAGAATCCTGGCTCTGATTAAGTAATTCCAGTGATTGTGAGAGCCAACTAATTTACCATTTAAGCAATTGTCCCTATGACATACTCATTTTTTCCTTTTATTCAATTTTAAAATTTTATATTTCAATTGTAAATAGTTACAAGTATTACTAATTTTATAAGTTCTTACATTCAATTAAAATATCTGTGACCTCATTGTGTGGCTTTTAGTCTAATTGCCTATTATACCCTCTTTTGATAAATATTTAGCATTTCAGGAAATTATATTTGTGTGCTTTCAAAACTGTTAAAGTTCTGAGATTACCTTACTATCAAATAAACATGTCAGCTTGACACATTTTCCTGGATGCTGACAAGAGACATGAGACTTCTGGGTCAGAGACAAAGGTTTTATTAATTATCACAGGAAAGCAGCATAAGCTCCATGTTTACTCTTGTTCCTCATCTTTTCTCAGTCCAGCAGGGAGACTTAGAAAGGCCTACCTTGATATTTTACACATGGTGGATTAGTGTCATAGCAGAAGAAACACACATTTATTAACCTTTGATAACAGATTGTACGTAAACCTGCCTGATCTTCTGTAGAGAAGGAAATGAACTGAAAACAAATCTGCCAGTTGCTCTGGGGGGCTAAACTTCTATTGCCTGAGGTTTCTGCTATACAATCATCTTTAAAAAGTTGATGAGGAACAAAAATTGTTAGAGCCTTTGCTTGTAAGATATATAAAATTGAAAAAAAATACATAATTGCTTCTCAATATAGAGTCGTGAATGAATAACAACAGAAGGACAAAATTCTACAAGCAGTTAGAGAAAAGAAACAAATCACATACAAAGGAAAGCCCATCAGAATCACAGGAGACTTCTCAGGGCAAACCCTCAAGGCAAGAAGAGTTTGGGGTGATGTATTCCCACCCAGATTGATGTACCCCGCAAAACTATCTTTCAAAATTCATAGTGAAATAAGATACTCACATGACAAAGAGCACCTTAGGAAATTCATGAATACCAAATTATCATTCCAAAACATTTTAGACATAATCCTAGGAAAAGACAACAAGGATCACAACCTCAGGAAGCCCAACAGAATGAATCCACTGGGCAAAACAACAAATTAAAAGCAAAGGGTGAGAATCCAACAAAAAGAAAAAGTCATGACAATGATAACTCAATATGTATCAGTTATAACCATCAATATTAATGCTCTCAACTCACCAATCAAAAGAAACAGATTGGCAGAATGGGGAAAGAAGCAGGATCCAACAATATGCTGCATACAAGAAACACACTTAATTCAAAGAGAAACTCATAGGCTGAAAGTTAAAGGGTGGAAAACAACACTCCATGAGATGGGAACCTGAAAAAAAGCAGGAGTAGCTATCCTCTTTGAAGACCAAGTGGATTTCAAACCCACAATGATTAAGAGAGACAAAGAAGGACATTATATCCTTGTAAAGGGAACAATCCAACAGGAAAAAAATGACAACCATAAAAATCTATGCCCCAAAAACTAGTGCACCCAACTATACAAAACAAACACTAATGGACATGAAAAACAATATAAGCACTAATACAATAGTAGTGGGGGAATTCTATACCCCATTGTCACAAATAGATAGATCAACTGGACAAAAAACAAGCAACAAAATATTAGAACTAAATCAAACTCTTGAACACATAAACTTAACAGATGTTTACAAAGTGTTCCACCCCACAAAATCAGAATACACATTCTTTTCAGATGCACAATGGTCATTCTCCAAAACAGACCACATACTCGCTCATAGAACATATTTAGGCAAGTGCAAAGGAATTGAAGTTATCCCCTGTATATTATCAGACCATAGTGTGATAAAATTGGAGATCAATAGCAACAGAAACTGCAAAAACTTCATAAACTCATGGAAATTAAACAACACACTTCTGAATAACCAATGGGTCACAGAGGAAATCAAAGAAGAAATCAGACAGTTCCTTCAAAGAAATGACAATGACATTGACAATACAACATATCAGAACCTGTGGGACACAATGAAAGCAGTCTAACGAGGGAAATTCATACCAGTGAATACTCATATTAGGAAAACAGGGCAAGCCCAATTACACAACCTGATGTTGAACCTCAAGCTTCTAGAAAAAGGAGAGCAGGGCAAACCCAAAGCTCCTACATGGGAGGAAATTATAAAGATCAGGGCAGAAATAAATGTAATGGAGACTAAGAAAAATATGCAAAACATCAATGAAACCAAGAGTTAGTTCTTCAAAAGAATAAACAAAATTGACAAAACCCTTAGCAAACCTTATCAGAAAAAGGAAAGAAAAGGCCCAAATTCATGCAATTAGGAATGAAAAGGGTGAAATTACAACAGACCCAGCAGAAATCCAGAGGATCATCAATACCTACTTCCAGAACCTACACTCCAATAAGACAGAAAACACAGAAGAAATGGACAGATTCTTAGACACATATGAATTACCAAAGTTGAATGAAGAAGACTTAAAAATTCTAAACAACCCAATATCAATGAAATTGAAAACATAATTTAAAAGTTACCAACCAAGAAAATCCCAGGTCCTGATGGCATCACCACTTAATTCTATGAGACATTTAGAGAGGAGCTACTGCCACTACTGTTTAAACTCTTCAACAAAATTGAAAGGGAAGCAATACACCCGAATTCATTCCTGGTAGTAAGCATCTCCTTGAGCACAAAGCAGAGAAAGATCCAACTGAAAAAGAGAATAGGGCAATACCAATAATGAACATAGATGTAAAAATCCTTACTAAAATACTGGCAAATAGAATGCAGAAGATCATCAAGAAGATTATGCATCTTGACCAAGTGGGATTCATCCCAGGGATTCAAGGATGTTTCAACATGCACATGTCGATCAATGTAATACACTATATCAGTAGTGTCAAGAACAAAAATCATATGATCATCTCAATAGATAAAGAAAAAGAATTAGACAAAATGTAACAAGCACTTGTGTTAAAAAACCAATAAAAAATCAGAATGAATGGTCACTACCTCAATCTGATAAAAGCTATCTATGAAAAACCAACAGCCAATATCATACTAAATTATCAAAACCTGAAATCCTTCACACTAAAATCAGGAACAAGACAAGGATGTCCACTATCGCCACTCCTGTTCAATATAGTTTTGGAAACATTAGCCACAGCAATTACACAAGAGAAAGAAATAAAAGGAATAAAGTTACAAAATGAAGAGGTTCAGCTGTCATTATTTGCAGATGACGATACTGTATATAGGAGATCCCAAGAACTGCACCAAAAGTCTTCTAGACTTAAAAAAAAACATTCAGTTAAAATAGCTGGATACAAGATCAGCACACAAAAATCAATAGCTTTCCTCTACACGAATGACATACTCACTGAGAGAAAAATAGGGCAAACAATTCCTTTCACAATAGCATCCAAAAAACTGAAATACCTAGGAATCAACCTAATAAAAGAAATCAAGGACCTCTTGTCTGAAAAGTACAGCACTTTGATAAAGGAGATTGAAAATGATATCAGAAAATGGAAAGACATCTCTTGCTCCTAGGTAGGAAGGATCAACATAGTGAAAATGGCCATAATTCCAAAAATGCTAAATAGATTCAATCCAATCCCAATTGTAATCCCAGCAGCATGCTTCATGGACATTGAGAAAACAATCCAAAAATTCATTTGGAACAAGAAGAGACCCAGAATAGCAAGAGCAATTCTAGGTAACACAGACATGGCAGGGGTATCATAATCCCCAAGTTGAAACTATGCTACAAAGCTACTCTAATAAAAACACCATGGTACTGGCTAAGAAACAGACCTGAGGACCAATCAAACAGATTAGAAGATGCAGAAACAACACCAGACACAGTCAGCCACCCCATGTTTGACAAAGGAGCAAAACACCCTCACTGGAGGAAAGTTAGCCTCTTTAATAAATGTTGCTGGATAAATTGTATTTCAACTTGCCAAACATTACAACTAGTCCTATATATCTCACCACACACTAAGCTAAAATATAAATGGATTAAAGATCTAAATATTAATACAGAAACACTGAACTGGCTGGAACAGAGATTAGGTAGAACTCTTGAAAACATTGGTGTGGGAAAAGATTTTATGAACAAAACCTCAGTTGCCCATAAACTAGAACAAACAATCAATGAGTGGGATCTCTTCTTACTAAAAAGCTTCTGCACAGCAAGAGGAAACACCAGCAGTGTGAAGAGACAACCCACAATGTGGGAAAAATTTTCACCAGCAGTCCCTTAGACAAGGTCTACGACCTTGAATCTATAAAGAACTTAAAAAAATCAGACCTCCCAAATTTAAAGACCCAATCTGAAAATGAGTATGTGAAATGAACAGACATTTCTCACACAAAGAAGGAGAAATAGCAAATAAATATTTGAAAAAATGTTCAACATCACTGGTCATTCGAGAGTTGCACATGAAAACAACGCTGAGATTCCACCTCACTCCAAAAAAGAGTGGCTGCTACCTTGAAATCAACCAATAATAAAGGTTGGTGGGAGTATAGGCTGGTGGGAGTATAGACTGATGCAACCACTGTGTAAATCAGTATAGGGATGCCTCAGAATACTAGGACTGGAAGTCCCATTTGACCCAGCTATTCCTCTGCTGGGTATCTTCCCCAGAGAATTAAAAGAATCATACCACGGTGATATATGTGCACCCATGTTCCTAGCATCACAGTTTGTAATACCTAAAACTTGAGAAAAGTCCAAATCCCCATCAACTGGAGACAGGATCAAGAAAATGTGATTTTTTTAAATAAAATGGAGTATTATTCAGCCATGAAAAATGAGAAATTAGAGACATTTATTGCTAAATGGATGTATGTTGAGGCGATACTCAAGTGAAATAAATAGGACACACTTGTGTAAATACCTAATAGTTTCTCAAGTGTGAGAAACCGAAAGTGTAAATAAGGACTAAAAGGTATAATAGATAATGTGAAATAAGAAGAAAATGTGCAAAGGGGAACGAGAAGTTGGAGGGGTAGGGGAAAGGAAAGAAGAGAATGAAATTAATATGAGAAAATGAAAAAAAGGAAACAAAGTCTTTGTAAATAGAGGAGTTGAAGGGAGTGCAGGGGAAGGGGGAAAATAAGAATCAAGAGAGTATGTAAATGATGAATGTCATTATATTATGCATTATATTATACACCTAAAATGTACCAGTAAAAGGATATACAAAAATAAAGTCAAACAACTACAAATATTTATGCAGTGTGAGTAATTATGGTTTTAAAAACATAAATAGATTATATTTCAATGAGCCTTTTAGGTTTTGGCCTCAATGTTTTAAAAACAATGCCATGCCTCAGTATTCAATAGAAAAATGTGATACGCTTTTGCTTCAGAATTTGCTAAGCAGACTACATGTTTTTCATATATACTCTTTTATTAAAATATGAGTTTATATTTCAGTGTATATGTTTGCAGCTAATGTATCACGTATTTCTACTTCTCAGCTAAAAAGCAATATTTGAATAAGGTACTATGTGAAAGGTCTCTGCTCAAATAGTGTACCTATATTTTAACTAGAGCATAATATCAAATATTTATTGAAGAAGTGCATGCCTTGTTTGGTTTTTCTTAGTAATAAGCTATAATTTTTATTAATTAGACAATTGGGATAGAAAAATACAATTTTTCTATTTCTATGTAGTCATACTCTAATTTCTTAATGAGGCACATGTATACCATTGAATTAGATGCTCTCAACAATTTTATTATTTACTTAATGCTGGTGAGGGCAGAAACATAATTGTAATTTGGTTGGCCAAAGGCTCCAATAGATGATAATGAATAAAGCAATTCAGCATTATTGGCTGAAATTATTTGAGGCTAGAAAATTTGTGTTTATCATTTTAATACATTTGTTTGAAGGTCTTTATGATT
>NW_004624736.1:34915207-34949788 GCF_000247695.1 Heterocephalus glaber | reverse complement strand
TTTTTCTTTTCCTGATCACTAATTGCAATCTTATCTTCTATATCTGAAATTCTGTCCTCACATTGGCTCATTCTGCTGTGTAGACTTTGAATGGACTTTTTCATGTCCTGGAATTCTATTTGCATCTGTATTATGTATTCCATTTGTTTCCTATGTTGGGATTCCTTCATGTTCCTCAGCTTCTCTCTAGATTTATTAATCATCTCTTGCACTAGAATCACCATTTCTCATGTTATCTGAGAAATTATTTCTGATTTCATTTTTTCCAGATCCCCTTTTGTTGCCCGTTCAGTGGGTCCAGGTGGTTGAGTATCAAAGTGTTCCATCTCATTTTCCTTTGGGGTTGCTGTAGGCGATCTGGAAGTCTGGTTTTGAGACTTATTTACATGTTTTCTCATTTTGACTGTGGGGGCAGAGGGTTGCTGTTGGCACCCATGCGGCTCACCTCCTCTTATCTGGGAGACCTGGGCAGGGGCTGGAAGCAGAGATAGGGATGGTGGCCCAGATACCCCTTCCTCTGGGCCAGGAGTGGTGGGACAGAAGGTGCCCCAAATGCCCTTTACTCTGGGCTGGGAGCAGCAGGAGGGATGGTGGCCAGGAAGCTCCTTCCTCTGGACCAGGAGCAGTGGGACAGCACCACAGAAACCCCTACCTCTGGGCTGGGAGCAGGGGGATGGATTTCAACCTGGAAGCCCCTTCCTCTGTGCTGGCTGCAGCAGGAATTATGGTGGCTCGGAAGCCCCTTCCTCTGGGCCAGGAGTGGCTGGATGGAAGGTGGCTCCTATCAGTCTTATGTTGTTCTTCTTTGCATCATATAGCAGATGCTGGATTGATTTCTCATGGTCCCTTGCTATTTTTAAGAAATCTCTGTTTTCATGGTCCTTCACTGCAATCCTGTCTTCTATATCTGACATTTTATCTTCAGATTCCCTTAATCTGTTCTGTATGATTTCAATGGAGTTTTAAATTTCCTGAATATCTATTTAAATCTGTTTCATGGATTCCATTTATTTCTTATGTTGGGTGATCATGCTTTCCATCTCTTTCTCATGCTGGGCATTCATGGCCTCCAGCATATTTTTGAGGTCAACTATGTTTTCATTTATTTCTGTTCTAGAGCCTCTAATCATGTCTTTCACTTTACTCACCATCTCTGTAGTTATCTGGGAGATTATTTCTGCTTTGAATTTTTCTAGAGCCTCATTCATCTATTTTGTTACTTCCTGTGTTATGAGTTCAGGATGTCCAGGTGGTTGATTATCAGACTTTTCCACCTTGTTTCCCCCAGAATTTGCCTTTTGTGGGGTGGAAGCCACCTTACTTAAATGTCTTCTCATTTTTGTTTTTGTTACTATCCTTTGTTTATTTCCTGGGTTAATACTTTGAAGTTGCTTATTGTAAGTATCTTTGTTGTTGTATTTAGAACCCTTATGGAATAATTGGTTCTCCAGGTGTCTTCCAGATATAGCTAGCCTTTAGTGTTTGATTCTCTAATGGTGCTGAGGCTGTCTCATTTTCATTGTACCAGGAAGGACAACTGATTAGATCAATTACAATACCTTAGCCAGAGAGATACAATTAGCAACACAATACCATCAAGTACCTCTTAGAAATTGAAAATTTGTGGTAGTTATTAATCTATCACCTTTAACTGTGTGAATTAAATCAAAATCAAGGATCAACCCAACATATGTTTATAGTGAATAAACCCTTCATTATGGTAACTTTACCCTTTGGAATGGGGAGTTAGAAGGAATTGGGAAGAGAGGTATAGGTAAGTAGAAAGAAGGGTAAGGGAAGGTTAGCAATGAGGCCAGAGGACACAGGTAAGAGAAGGAAAGAAAAGAAAAGAAGAATAAAGAAGAAATATGAGTTAGGGCCAGAATAGGAACACAAAGGGAGATGGAGAACAATGTGGGATAGCAAGAGAGTGAGGGGGGAGACAGAGAGAGAGAGAGAGAGAGAGAGAGAGAGAGAGAGAGAGAGAGAGAGAGAGAGAGGAAAAAAGAAAGGAAAAAAAGAAAAATGAAAAATTGTAAAGGTAGATAAGGAAAACAATTAAAAATAAGAGCAAAAAAAGTAGTGGTAATTTTTAAAAGAAGAAATAAATGATAAAATTGAAGGGATTCCTTCAGGGTATGTCTCTTCTGTCACAATAGACAGCATGGGCAGAAGTGTGGTGTTATGTCAATGAATCTCAGTAAGCCAATCACAGACCCGTGAGATTCAGGCAGATTTCTGGCTGCAAGTTCCAAGTTGAGCTCCCTGTCCTCCTGCAGGGTTGAACTGTTCAAGGTTCTATTGCAGGTTCCAGCTGCCTTTCCCCTGGAGATAGTGCAGGTTCTGATGGGAGGTGATGATCCTTCTAATTTACCGATTACGGTGGTCTGGTGTGCCTTTACTGCAGAGATTCTCTTCACTTTTCCAGTGGGCTTCAGATATCATCAGAGAGCCTGAGAGAGACCCTCTCTCTCTTGTTCACTTTTGCAGTTCAGAACAATGGCCTTTATGTCCCCCTGTGCCTCTGTAGCAAGGAATGAGGTAGCTGCATAGCCAAGAGGCCACAGGCTGGGGTGGTGGGGCTGGCACTTGTTCTAGTCGCCATCAGAACTCTACAGGTGCCCAGGGGGAGTGCTCAGGGGGTCCTTACAAGCCCTTGGTCACAAAGTGGGCATAGCCAGCTGGGCAGAGATGGTCTCAGTCCTGTGCGCTCTGCTCCCTGCGCTCCTCAACCCATGAGGCTCCACGGGCTGCTGTCATCTTCATTGTTGATGGGACTGTAAACATAAGCAATATGAGATTCCTTAAAAAAGTAAAAATAGAACTTCCATTTAATACAGCTATTCTTCTTCTAGTTATCTTTCCAAAAGAGTTAAAAACATCATATCACAGAAATATATGTAAACGCATGTGTATAGCAGTGCAATTCATAGTAACAAAATCATGGAAATAGCCTATGTGTCTTTCAACAGATGAATGGATAAAGAAAATACAGTACTTATACATAATAGAACATTATTCTGCCATAAAGAAGGATAAAAAAGTCATTTCCAGGAATATGGATGCACCTTAAACCATAATGTTAAGTGAAGTAATTCAGACACACAAAGTTTAAATATCACTTGATTTCTCTTATATGAAAAAAATATATATATATCAGGTAATAGCAAAAAAGAGAGAGAAAAAAGAATTGTAATCCAGCATAGACAATGTACCTGAAATGGTACCTTGCCTTAGTTCAACTTTCCTACATTTTGCATGTTATTTGGCCTATTTGTCTGATATATAATCTGTATATATGATAATTAGCTTTATAATATCATATAAAATAAATAAATAAATCTGATGCTGGAAAAATAAAGGGGGTGCAGGAAAGGAAAAAAGAATTGAAATGCATTATATATGCTTACCAATTCCCTACACTAAATGTAATTGTTATGTACTATAAATGTACTAATAAAAGTCAAAAGTAAAATAGTGATCTAAAAATTATTATGAAGTTTAAAAAATATATACTACTTATACAAATATTTATAAGATAGAAAGTCTGTAAGATATATCTGTTCCTTGCATAATTTTGTATGTGTGATTATATAATTTATATATTCTAAATAATACTAACTCCAAAATATAAAAGTGTGTCTACTTTCCTCACTATTATATTTTAGTACCTGGCATATTTCTTTAGACTTACCTTCATTCATGAACACATGGTAACTGAGCAAGACAATAAATCAATGTTAACATTTATGACTGACTACTTTAGAAAAATTGTAGAAAATATTATCCACTACATTGTTCTGTGCCTCTACAAGAAAACTCATTATCAAAAATAAACTTCATAAATTTTAGTTCCATTCCATAAAATATTTTCTTTCAATTAAATAATGTGGCTCAGTACTGTTTTTTTATGTATGTATACATATGTGAGTATATATATATAATTGTAGTTTGTTATTTGGCACTGAAGAAAAAAAGTATGTATTTTATCCAGATAAACATATTTGTTTGTGTGTATTTTTTCTTGAGGGCTATGAAAACAGTAATTATCAATATCTTCTTTGTCTTTATTTATCCTTTGGTGCAAGGAAACTCACAGGAAATGTAAGATATGGAAATATCATCAGGGCTAATAATTAAAATATGTATGACTCTGCTTTTCCTGATTCTAGCCACTATGACTAATCCATGTGCTTAAATTTCATCATTCATTCATAGATAGATACACAGATTATAGATAGATAGATATGCGTGTGTGTATTGTAAGTGGCTTCAAATCTTTTTTTTTTTAACTGTGTCTGCATATATTAATAATGGTTGAATAATCAAGTAGAAATCAGTAGCACTCTACCATAGCAAGAGTGGAAATTGCTGGAGATAAATGCTATGGAGTATATACTGATAGTTTATACATTCCTACTCTGAATGTTTTTATCTCTGTTAGTAATTCATGAAATAAAATAACTGATAGTGCTCACATACCAACAATTTGTGTTGTTTTAATTTTAAAATATCTTGGATGAAAACATAAAATACTCATAATATCATTAAGCTAAATTTTTTATAAGAAAGAATATTTTAAAGTTAGGATTTGCACAAAAAATGCATGTTTTATGCCTCTTTTCTTAACTTTTTGCTACTAAACTGCTTTATTGTCAAATGTATAATAAATTGTATGGTCATTTCATTAACAACAGTTTATTTTTTAACCTAATTCCTATCCCTCTTTCATTTTCCTTGTTTCCACATTCATATTGTATTTAATTATTTATTTTTCAGGAGAGATAGCTATTTAGTGTTTTTACTGGTAAATACCGAATACTATAGATGATACATATCACATAGGAAGTATGTCCTCACAAAATGAAAATTTACACCTGGTTCCTTTGCCCACAATTGTTTCTCCTATTGATGTTAAATAAGAAATAGCAAAATAAGACATAGCCTTCCTCACAAAACTGCTTTATTTCTAAGGACACATCCATATCTGGTAATGCAAGTAATTTTTTCTTCCAGCAAAGTGAATCATTGTACACGTCCAGGGATTTTGAGGTTAAATAATGAAACCTTTGATAGCTCTGGATTTTGCAAGGTCCAGGGGAGTATTTCGTTATCATAAAGTAATATTATAATTTGAATGAAATTATTTAAAATACTATTATATGTTTCAAAATTAGCAATAATTACTATTATATTATGCATAAATTTAACAACTTTCATTGGTCTGAAAGTACTATAATTTGTTAGCATTAAAAATGTAGAAAAATACAGAGAGTAGTTTAATGAGTTACAAAATATCAATTACTGAAAATTAACAAGTATTGACTATTTTTAAATTTTATTTATGTAAAAACATGACATAAATAGAATTTAAATGACTTTGTTTTCATTTCTTAAGCTCACAATCTTTCTATATTTGACAATAAGCATTATAAATATTGTAGGTGTCCTACCAGTAAAAATAATAGTTATTATTTGCTTTATTACTTTTATTTATTTTAACATTTCAACTTTCTGTTGTGATATATCACCAGCTTCCCTTTTCCCTTTTTAGTTCCTGTACTTGTTTAAAAGTTATTCATTTGCTTCTATATGTGATTATGTCTCAAAGTTTTGAAATTCATACTTTCATTAGTAGCACCTTAGCATCATAAGTGAGATACTCATCATCTTTGTTTCCAGCCAACATTAATTTATATTCCCTAATATTTTCCCATATTATTATTCACTTTTATATCTTCTTTCTTACTCTTTCTTTTCCTCTGTGAATATCCTTCTAAAGAAACTGAGTGTAAAATTGTTTTTGTTAATCTGGAAATATTTTTTTTTCAGTCTTAAAATGCACTTCACTTTGGCATGTAGTTCTAAATCTATAATTAGTTATATTCAACATTTATATAATATTATTCCAATTTATAGGAATTTGGAGTTGCTACTGAAACAAATCTACTGTGGCTTTTATCCATACAATCTACGTCTAGACTTTCTCTTTATGTCCTTAGTTTTCACCGTGACACCTGAAATTCAATACTTTTTTGAACACACCAGATGATTAGATTGATCATTGATACATGTCAATCATGGGAGATATACCTCAAATTCGAGAAATAATAGAATATAATTAGCATGAGGATTGATCAAGATGAAAGACAAATGCCTAAATAACACTAGGGTAGCATCTAATGATATAAGAATTACATAGCATCTAAATTACAGTCCAAGAGTGATAGGAAAAATCTAATAATTTCCTAATAGTTTGAAGGGAAAATAAAGTCACAGGAACATAAAGCATTGAACTCTTTGATATCTTGAAAGAACATGATTCTACTCCATTTAGTATTTAATTAAGTATTTAAAGTAAAAAAAAATTATAGTTCCAATAAACCTGGAACATAAGTATGTCCAAAGGAATTAACAGATGTTTCATCTATAAGATTATATGCTCTTAATATGATAACTAAATATTCCCCATCAAATAGAATGTTCAAATTAATGCTTGTGAACGCTGGCAAGTTACTAATAGAATTCTAAGATTTTCTATACCATTAAGCGAATAGATAAAAAGTAGTAGTTGATGTCCTTTTCATCTGATAGCACTTTTCTAAACAATTGCCTCATTTACTTCTCACTAAAATGTAAATTCCTGAGGTAGAATATAAGATCTACGAGGAAAGACATTTTACCCAATCAGTCTTTGTATTCCAGTTCTGTAACTGAAGTAAAGTTCATAATCAATATGTGAATTTTTAAATTAATTGAAGCCAGACTCCTTATTGTCCATTTCCAGTATCTCAGTGCTCTCTGGAAAGAAGGAAAAAGTGATTTTGCAAGTAATTAGAGATGTAATAGACAAATGCATTGATAACTGTAAAGAACAAATGGGGCCTAGGTACAGCAAGCGTCATAGATGCTTTTATCAAATGAATATGAAAATAAATATGAGATTTAGAGTCTGAACAGATGAAAATCATTTTAGTCAATTCTTTTCAAATTTCTAACTCTCACTTTTGTTATTTTAAAGTGGAGAAAATAATAATGCTTTCCCTATGTAAACCTTGCTTGTCAAGTGTTCAGGTAGAGTTGCCTTACCCTTTGCCTGATGTTATTTACTCTAGGAACATTTGCATTTCAAAAAGAAGACATCTGTAGCAGTCACTGCTTAACTCTAAGCAACAAATCACTAGACATTTAGTGAAAGATATATATATATATATAATATATATATAATCTTTGTATGTATTTCCATATGGCTGATATTGTTGGCCTAATATGATATAATTGGCCTTGTCACACCTTGTCAGCACCTGCTTAAAAAATTGTTCTATTGTCTTATGAATATGTGACCTTCTATAACGTGCTCTAGGCCCATGGGTCTCAGTCACCAAGAAAGCATGCTAAAACTCAGATGGATGCCCTTCTTATTCGGCAGTTTGTGATTCTGCAGATGCAAAATAAGGCAAAATATTTCCATATCTGTCAGGTCAAAGATGTTGATGTCCCTGGGTGGGTCATTCATTCGAAATGGGTCAGCCAAACATGGCTACACTGGTAAATTAATATGAGATAACAAGCATTAATTCTCATTTTATGAAGTAAGCAAGCATTTTTCCTATATCTGAATAGCTTACCTATTGTCTATTTGCTGGTAAATATCAAAGCTAAGTTGGAACCCTTTTAGTCTGGGTGTCGAGCTTATTGAGAACCAGAGTCTATGCACTTACATGATACTGAACTGCTCTCAAGGATGGGAAAATTTATCAAACTAAACCTCTCTCTGGACCTTTTCTCATGTACTATTTCTTTTTCCTTTGATATCTCTATCTCAGCTTTTTCCCTGGATTCAGATAACCCCTGAATATCTGTTAAACTTCTATTGAACTTTTGTTACCTGCTTACCGCAATGGATTTTAAGTCACATACTAAACTTGACTGTGATCAGAAAACTGTTACACTTTATGTATGCCTCTAGCCTCCACTCCTGTCAGGCTTCATTTTAGCAGTTCCAAGCAATATATCAGTCCTCATTTCCTTTTATGTAATCCTATGTGCTGTTTATTTGCTTGTTTGCCATTCTAGGATTTTCTTCCCAAAGTATCATGTCCTGATGTTTTTATGCTTTCTCTTTGTCTAATTTATGAACAACTGCTTACCTCTATAGCCCTAGGTGTCATATTTTCTTTTTAGAAATGCCATACCCTGTTTCCCTGACAATTGTTTGTCACTCATTCCCTGTTCATGCTGCATATTCTACATGCCAGTATCTGAGCAGTGTTATAGAGAAGTATCATAAAAAAGAGATTTGTGTATTAAACTGCAAAAGATATGACAGACAATGCCCAATTACTCTTGTCCTCTACTGAGTTTTGTTTAATTGACATGATTATTGTGCATATGAGAAAGAGTGTGATGTTTCCATACATGTATACATTGTCTAAAGATCAAGGGTATTTAATGTAACAGTCACTTCAAACATTTATCCTTTCTTTGTGGTGAGAACATTCTCTCTTCCAGCTGTTTTGAAAAATACAACACATTATTATTAGCTGTAGTAACCTTAGTAAGCAACAAAATGCCAGAACTTAGCCCTTCTATCTAACTGCAATTTGGTGCCAATTAACCAATCTCTCCCCATTCCTCCTGTATTCTTTCTAGCCTCTGGTACTATCCTGCCACCCTACTCTTCACTTTTCATGAGGCAAACCTTTTTTGTTTCTCATTCTACTAATGAGTTAAATAATGAAATACTTGTGTTTCTATGCCTGGCTTATTTCACTTAAGGTAAAGTCCTTGGTGTACATTCATGTTGCTTCAGATGACAAGATTTCATTTATTTCATGGCTGAAAACCATTCTATTGCATATTTGTGCAACATTTTCTTTATCCATTCATTTATTGATAGACCCTTAGGTTGATTCCACTTTTTTGCTAATGTAAATAATGATGTAATCAAAGTGGGATTGCTCATGTCTCTTAGGCATACTGGTTTCATTTTCCTTGTATAAATACCTAGTAGTGGGATTTCTAGGTCATATAATAGTTCAATTTTTTTAATTTTTTGAGGAAGCTTCACATACTAATAATGTACACATACTAATAATACACATTCTCATTAACAGTGTGCTTGCATTTCTTCCAATCCATACCAACATTTGTTTTTTGTTTATTTGCTTTTGTCTCTTTGGTCAGAGTCATTCTCGTTGAGGTCAGCTGATGTTCATTGCAATTTTGATTATATTTCCCTGATGATTTATGATTTCCCTTCTTTATGCAAACTCCTATCCTTTATTTATTGCTTTCCTGCAAACTCTGGTTTTGATAAACCATAGCATTAACTTCCCTCCTTCACCTCAAGCAAATACAAAAAGGAAAGCAAAAAGAAAAGAACTCAAAATGACTGTACTGTAAATTAACATAGTAGAAATTTGGCACTGCTATAGAGCAAGAGATATGAACAATTGTAAAAATATCTGAAGTCTAAATATTTCAACCACAAATGTTAAAGCAGTGGGACATGAAAACTGCTACCTAAGGTATATCATTAGAAAACACTTTGCTATCTTCTCACCCTTTGAAAGCCTAACAGTGCTTCTCCCACAAGAACACCTGATATTCAGGTTTTTCACATTTGTATTAGCTGAATAAAGCCTTTAACTTGTTCTTGAATCACTTAAGTTGTTTATTTGAGATGAAAGAATCATAAAGTTTAATCTTAGGCTATTCACTTAACAGCAGATTCAACTAGGGAGAATTAATCCACACTGGCAAGTTTTGACTTCTATCTCTATAAAAATAAAAATTAAACAATTATTTTGATATTATATATAAAATTCCTTATGCATAGCTGGACATGGTTCTGGCCCCCTAGAATTGGAGCACTCTGGGAGGCTGAATCAAGAAGATGTAAATTTTGAGCCCTGTTTGAGCAACTTAATGATTCATCAATACTGTGTCTCAAAAATAAAAACAGTAAAAGTAAAAAGGATTACAGATGTAGTACAGCGCAAAGGTCCTGAGTTCAAGTCCCAGAACTGCAGAAACAAACAACAAAAATTGATACTGGTATGATTCCTCATCTTTTATTTCCCCTTGATTTCACTGTTCTACAATTACTTGAAGACTCATTTTTTATCTTTTACTGGATTTCAAATAACTAAAGAATAGGAAAAAATAAATTTCTTAATTATTTATAACAATATACTCCATGTACAAGATAAAAGATGTGCCATAAGTATTATATTTTCTGAATACATGTATGAGCTACCAGGATATTAACCTTTGTTCACTTACGTAATAGTTGTAACATGTATTCAAAATGGTGTTTAAAATGATAATGTTGAAAGTACCAATTTATGTTTATGTTCCTAAAATAATCTTACATAATATATTTCAGGAAATGGAAATATCTTATTCAACCTTCTTTTCTGTTTTTTTTCTTGTAGTGAAAAACCTTTCCAATATCCAGGTCTTGTCTCCTTCTGATCATTTACAGATTTTTACTCATTCTAATTGATTAGAAAGCTATCATGTGTTCATTCCTAAACCCATCACAACATGGATAAGCACATGGCCACAAAGCACGTTTACCCAAACCCAACTGGTAGGAGGTAGGATTTAAAGAAGTGAGTTTAGAGATATTGGTGTAAAACTTTCCTGGATGGAATCTGGATTGCCCTTACACAATCACCTCCCTTCCTGTGAGTTCAATAACTATATATTTGTGCACATTGAGATGATTTGAAAATTGATTTTTCTATGATTCATAATCCTCTTAAAATTCCATAAGATAATAAAGGAGCTAAAATATCATATGTTTATAATTTATACTCTACCTTCTGTATGTTTAGATATATTTAGATATATACATACTTACCATTGTGTTAAAATTGCCTGTAGTATTCAGTATACTAACATAATGGTTAGGTTTTTAGCCTTAGGATCATTAAGTGATACCATATAGCTAATTTGTACAGTAGGTTATACCATCTAGGTTTGTGTAAGTATCCTATTATTATGTTTCCATGATAAAATCACCTAATAGTTCATTTCTCAGAATGTATTCTCACTGTTTAGCAACATAAAACTCTACTTTTAAACAGTGCAAACAAGGACACTGATTCAGCAAATATCAAGTTTAGGGTCTTCCAAATTGAACTCATATTTCTCTTTCAAATGTATTTTTCTCAAAACTTATTCTTTGATAAGAGTTATCCAAGGGACTCCCTTAGAATATGAGATCCTCACAGCTCCCTTTTCAATGTCCCTAAACCATCAGTCAGTGGTATCATGCACATATTCTACCTTATCCATATCTCCATCAGCTGCCTTGTTCACATATATCTACTACCATGCTCCAGAATTTTATTATTTCTTGCCTGTGATTTTACAGTAATGCCATAACTGGATTCTCTGCTCATGTATGTAACTTTAGTTAGATATTAAATGTTATTTACTTATTGTAGAATATCCACATCTGGTCTCTTTGTCCCTTTTTGACACAGCTTGTTCTCTGATTATATTTATCTATTTAGGATTCCCTGAATGTCTTGTGCCCTTCAACAAATTATGCTGTTTATGCAATGTACCCACTGCTGAGACTACTTTATATTCACCTTGTTTGCTGGGAAGATTTCTAATTACCCTACAATACTCAGCATTGCTGTGATTCTTGTCTGATATCTTTCCTAGGACCCTTGGAAAGATTAGTTTTTACTTCCTCTGTATTTGGGGCAATCTGCCCTTATATCTACCATGGAATCTATCCAAATACATAATCATGACTTGTTTATTCTTTCTTATTTCTCTCCCAGCTTGACAGATCTGCTATTTCCTGAGGCTCTGACACACATGCCCCATGTATTGTTTGACTTTTTTCTCCCAAGGGAAGCAAGTAGGATTAAACGCAGTAAGCTCTAAATCAAACTTTGAACTCTTTCTTGAAAGCTTGAGCACATGTCTGTTCTCCTGTCCCAAATGCATTCTAGTGTAGAGAAACAATAAAGTGCTTGAAATCTTACAAAAATTTTTTAAAATAAGAATTTTCATACTATCTTATAAAATATTACTTCTCAAAGAATATCCTCAATATGCATAATAAATAATCTTTATCAGACATAATTATAGCAATATTAATTTTATCCAATGTAGTTCTGACTTCTATATTAATCAATTTTCTTATTTTATGTCCTTTTTATCATACAATTTCTGTATTGAGTTTATTAATACTATGTTTTACTGGAGAAAAAGTTTTTTACAGTCTGACTATTCCTGTCTGCTAAGTTAGACTCTATTCTATTGACAAATGGCCCAAAATAGTTCAGAGATACACAGGAAGCAACCTATATCCTACCACAAATGAAAATATTCATCTGTTTCGACAAGACCTACTTCCCTGGCTTGATTATGCCTGCAATATCAGCTATGGTCTGCTGTTGCTGATGCTGGGCTCTGCTGTTTTTAACAGGGAACAACACCTCATGTAGTATCATTGGCTCTGTAGCAAGACAGCATATTATCCGACAGGTATCACCAACCTCAGCCAGGAAGACAATTGCACTGGTTAGAGGCAAGACTTCCAATTGCTGGATTGAGCATCTTACCAGGCACTGTGTGTTTGTGGACACCATCAGAACTGTTATCTAAGATTGCTCTTTCATTTTTTAATGCACTGAGGCTTCTGCTGCAAAGCAATGTGCTTTCAGGATTCATTGAATCTGAGTCTACCTGCACCTTCCTGAGTGTGGCAGTGTTTGGTGAGCACAGTCACCAGTGCTGTGAGTGCTGAAAGCATTCACAAAACACTCCTCTCCTGGGATAGAGTTTTTGAGATACTTTAAACAGGCAATGTTTTCTGGAGCCTCCAAAGTAGAGCTATGTTCCCTATGGAAGAACTCATCATCGCGACACAGGATCAAGTCGCCTTCCTTATGCCATAACCTCCTGCAGCTCTATGAACAGTTCATTATCTTCTCCTGCTCTGTCTTCATTGCTTCTTTATCCTATAATCTGTACTTAGGTTCTTACAAGACTGAGCCAAGAGATATATTTAATATTAAAACATTATGCAATAATGAGGTTCACTCCATCCCCCTCTATTGAGCAGAATATTTTTTATTCCCCAAAGGTTGCTTTGTGTTATATTCATGATCAGATAAATCAGAAGGAACATAATACATTATAGGTCCACCATGAATAGTCACAACACACACACACATACACACACACACACCAACTAAGAAAATCTCCATGATGTGCCTCAGTAAGAGAATGACATTTCTTTAATTCATTGCATTTCATAATTATTTTATCACAATATGTTGTGTGTGTGTGTATGTTTTAACAGAAGCGTCCAACAATAATGATAGAGTTACTCTTCTGTGCAAATAAGCCTAAGGCTTTCCTATAGAACTTGTCTTCTTGATAATCTGTTCTACTAAGACTAATTTTCACAGGAATTTCATCAATCTTTTATGGAGAAATTCTTCTGAGAGTTCCACCTTGCAAGATCATGACCTTATATTGTACAAGAACTGTTCAAGAACTGTTTAAAGTTAAGAATTTAAACAAACTGATTTTGTTCTGTGTAATTTGAGAAACCCTCTTTTTCTCTCTCCTCTCTCTCTCTCTCCCTCTCTCTCCCTCTCTCTTCTTTCCCTCCTCTTTTTCTCCCCTCCTCCATCCCGACCTCCCCCTTTGGTGGGCATATGTATGGACATATATGCAAACATATCCATGTGTCTGTATTTACATATACACAAGTAAACATACACATACATATATTAATGTATTTAAATATATACAAGTTTTCCTTTGGGCAGAACTATGTAAATCATACATGTGATTTCTTTTTTTCTCTGAAACTAATTACTGATTTGACCTTATAAAGCAAAAAAGGGTAACACAAAATCACTTTGGGAATAATTTTATATTCAATCAAAGGTATATAGCTGACAATTTGCAACTTTGGTGAATTTAATACCTCAGCTTTCAGTGTAATCTATCTTTTCTCTGCCAACTGAGTGCCACATCTTTGGTTAGGTTGTACTTCACATCATTGAGGAAGAATTGTTTCTTTGATTTCTTGCCAGCCTGGAAAGCCTGGAATGCAGCCTTTCAGCAGATGCCCATTTATAAGATACATCTGTCCCCACATCTCATTCTGCCAGCTGGCCTTGGGTAAGCTAGCTAGCTGGCAGTGTGCACAATCTCAGGATCCTGGCCAACAGGCTGCAGGCTCAGTGCACTGCCTTCTAAATCTCATGCCTCATATCCCTGAGGGTTGCAGAGGAGCTTGGGAACAATACAGAAATACTGGCTCCAAGCAAGTGCCTTCACATTATAGAAATATCAAGAAAGATTTCAAGTTCAAGATGAATACTGGCATATTTCAAAATAGGTGATTATATCAAAAAGGTTAATGCAGGCTACTTTCTATAAGGTAGCTAGCTATGCATGTGTGACACTTTAACACAGAGAGCTTCTCAAAGACTGAGGAAATCATCAAATGCACATGATGAATAAGGATGGCAAAGACGTACTACACTTCTGGTACTAATCAGACTGGAACTGGTGGTGTTTCTCCAGGGAGATTTCTGAGCAAGCCTCATGGAATGGTTGGCTCAGCATTCTTCAGTTTGAGCCCTGCCTCATCTTCTCTTTTGCTGAAACTACTGAACTGGAATAAAGTCCAAGGTTATCTTGACCATTCCTTTGGCAGAGTCACTCCATAAACTATTTCAGGCAGATGGATATTTATGTTACTCTCTAGGTTCCCAGCCAAAAAACATCCTGTTCTTTTACTGTCATACCAAGGTTGCCTTAAAGAAATCTCTCCTATCTCTGTATTTCATAGGCATATGCAGGCATTCATTCAATGACATCTGATTGAATTTTATTCTCTCACTTATTTGGGATGTAACAGATAGTATTACAAACGGGGTGGTAGCAGAAGAAGCTGAATATAGAAGTTAAACAGCAAATTTCAAGATCCAAGCCCTTGTTTCCACTCTGTTTTCTGAACCATTTTCAATCATCATGCTAGTCTAATTTAGTTTAGGATTAGCAATTCTGTTTTTTCTTTGAAGCACTAATAAGCATAATATGCAAATAGCAAACAACATAAGCAAAATTACAGTCTTGGAACAGCAATATATATTTTTTTGACATGGACACACTCATCTTTTAATTCTGTTTTCTGTCATTTGGCTCAAACATTCCTCATTGCTCAGGCTTTCCTATGGCCAAGAGGTGGTTTTCTATTTTTTCCCCCCCAATTTAGGACACTAGATTCAATGAATGAACCTATGTTCTTGGATTATTTAGTTGAAGCTTAGTTTTCTTTTGTCACTTTTATGAGGGAGACAAATGGACCTACTATTATTAGTCATTAATAATGGCTAATCATGATTTTTAGGAAACTTCAAATATAAATCTTAAAATACCCGAAAGCTTAAATAGTAGAAAATTACAACATTAAGAATTTTAAATATTTCCTTATCTTTGAAATTAATGTTTTCTGCATTTCTTTAAGTGGCAGATGTGGAAAGTCAAACATTTCTATTTCCCAAATGTGGCTAAAGTCAAAAATCTATAGAAACAGGAAATTAGAGATCCTCAAACATGCAGGACCCCAATAAATTCATAGCAATATATATCACAATTTTCTGAAAATAAAAGAGGAAATGGTCTTGAAAGCAGCTAAGGAGAAATGATGCACTGTGTAGAGTGGACATCAATCCACACAAAATGTTATTGTTGGTATTTATCTGAAACCATGGAGGCCAGGAGGAGCTTACATGTTTTTCAATATCTACAAGAAGGGAATTCAATAAATAGCTCAAAATAATTACCCCTCCCAAGTAAAAGACTCAATCAAAACATTGGCCACTGAAATGAATAGACATTTCTCAGAACATGAAGAACAAATGGCCAATAAATACATGAAAAATGCTCAATTCCACTGGTCATTAGAGAGATGCAAATTAAAACAGCATTGACATTCCATCTTATTCCACAAAGAAAGGCTACCATCAAGAAATAAAATTATAACAAATATTTACAGAACTGCAGAGAAAACTAAGCCTTTCTAAACTGTTGGTGGGAATGTAAATTAGTACAACCACGTTGGAAATCAGTGTGGAGATTCATCAAAAAATGGAAACTAGAAATTCCATTTGACCCAGCTATTCTCCTTCTAGGTGTCCTCCTTAAAGAGTTAAAAACAGATATTGCAGTGATATATGCATACCCAATTTTATAGCAGCACAATTCATAATATCTAACTCTTGCAAGCAGCCTATATGTCCATCAATGGGTGAATTAATAAAGAAAATGTGGTGTTTATACACAATGGACTTTTTGCCATAAAGAAGAATAAACTTGAGTCATTTTTAGGAAAATTGATGCACCTTGAGATGATAATGTTAAGCGGAATAAATTAGACATACAAGCTTAAATGCAACATGATTTCTCTTACATGAGAAATCCAAAATATAAATAAAGCGCAAAGTAAATGACAACAAAAATTAGGGAGATAGATGTTTTTCACATGGGAAGGAGGCCAAGAAATGGATAAATGGGTAAGGGAGAGGACGGAAAGTGGGAGAAAGAAATTGAGATATGTTATGTATGTGTACCAATTCCACATAAGGAATATAATCATATAATCCAAATAGGTACTAATAAAAAATTGAAAAAAAAAGGAAAGAACTATTAATTGTGAATTCTGTGTACAGGGAAACTCCTTCAAGAATAAAAAAGAAATGAAATCATTTCAGGATAAGAAAAAAAGAATTTATCAATTGAACAGTTATCCACAGAGACTGGCTGAAGAAAAAAAAAAGGAAATGGTTAAAGATAGAATCAGGAAAGAAGAATAAAAAACAGAAAATTCAGGGACACTTGTATGTAAGGTAGACAATGACTTTCCAAATGAATTTTACATGTTATATATTTGACTTTAAAAAAACCAAAATATTATCTGATATTAAGACAGTGATATTTAAAATTAGATAAGTTAAGATAACTTACTTTTATTAGTTCTCTTTACCTCATTCACTTTTAAATATTTTTACTTCACCCTTTCACTTAAAGTGGTAAATTGTTAATACCAGTAAACTTTGATGAGTCATCAAGATATATTGTAATGCTCTGAGAAACTGTATATAATCTCCACAAAGAGATGAATTTAAAAATGCTGTTATGTATATCCAGATAAAATATTTTAAAAAGTTCATGTAATGCAAAAGAAGATCAGAGGAAAGATAATTGATGGATTAAAGTAAAAGTAATAAAAGCACAAACTTAAACACTAACATAATAATAATTACATTAAAAGTTAATGATCTAAATGTGTCATTCACAAGGTACAATTGGGCAAAGCGGCTGATTCCTCCTGTGTTTGAATCTATATACAGTATTATATAACAGATCAGAATTCAAAATTTTGTGGAAATCTGCTTCCATCAGAATCTTTTCCTGTCTTCCTTCTACAAGAGATAAAGCTATTTTTTTACATATTACCAAATAAACTCTGACTTTTACGCTTAACACTCACTTGGTAGTTAATCATCCTCAGTCCTTTGCCTGTTTTTGATTAACTGATTGTATCCAGAAAGTGCCGCAAAATTCAACAATCAAAATGTGAAAAATTGTGGAAGTCTTTGAAATTCTATCATGCAAGACCACCCAGGTAAGCCATGACACACAATTAAGAGAGTACCTTATTTGTAACATTATGTATTCTGGCTGTGTTTTGACCTGTTATTTCATAACTAAAGAGCTCACCATTCTAAACTATAAGAAATTCTCAATTTGTTCTTTTCTTCAAAAAACTCAGGAAAGAAGAAAATTCTTTGAAGAGACCTACTCTTGATATGTCCTGAGGCATATCAAGAAAAGTTTCATCATAGTCTACATGCGGTCTTCAAAGTTAGTATCAATTAGTTATTTCTTTCTTATATGATTCACACAAATGATTCTACTGAATTCATATTTTCACATGTTCTGTTTCTTTTATGACACAAAATAGCATATAAGTATTTCAAATTCACATCCAAGATTAAAATAGGTGAGTGTTTTATTACTTTATTAGCAATATCCTACAATTTAATTAAAGGCTTAAAATGGCACATTTCTATTTTTCCTTGATTGTTGTTTTTTTACTAATATGAATTAATTAATTAATTAATTAATTTATTGGTACCAGGGATCGAATTCAGGTCCTTGCACTTGCGATGTAGGCAAACAGAACCACTGAGCTAAATCCCACGCCCATTATTGTTCTTTATTCATTCATGTTAATCATTAAATTATAAGAGCATTACCTGTAAATGATACTGTTGAAAAGAAAAATTTTTTGTAACATTGCAGAATTTACTCATAACATTTTTTTTTGGTACCGGGGATCGAACTCGGGATCTTGCTCTTGTGAGGCTGGCGGTGGAACCACTGAGGTAAATCCCAGGCCCCACTCATAACTTTTTATGAAACATCTATTGTTTTATTACCATACCATTACCCGAATGGAATAATATGGTAGAAACTCTCATTGGAGAAAGGAGGCAAGACTTCTCCAATGTGCTTTAAAATATTTTAGTTACCATTTACACTAGATTTATATTGAAAATGAATTGAGCTTTGTGAATATGAAATTTTTAAGATATAATTCAAAGTGGACAATTACTGCTTTTTCTGCTAGATTCAATAGGAATTAGCAAGCCATTGTCTTAGCTTATTTAACAACACATTCAGCCAAGGATTCACTGAATCTTTAAATCCTCAAACAAATCCGCATATCAACTTTATGGAAAAGCTACAGTAATAATTCTAATTCTTAGCCTAGAACTTGAAGAACACTCGACTTTCCAAGTATGTAAGGGGATAGTTGAATGAAATAGTCAATGGTTAAATAAAAGATTAAAAGAAGAGGGAAAATTATTGCGTGTATATACAATCTTTATCTTAGTTTATATAACATTATCTTACATTTCACATACACATATATTGAATATAAATAAGCTTTAGAAAAACTGAGTCATTGTCTTGAATGAAGCAGAATTGTTTTGCTTAGAGAAAATAAAAAAGTAAAACTAACTTTAGGAAGTAGAAGCTGTACTCATTATTTTATATGATAGACCAAAGATACTGGATTATACCAATTTCTTGTCTGAGTAGGATATATTATAATATAAAATTTTCTTAAATTTTTGGAGGAGGTATGAATGAAATAGACATAGTTAAGCTTTGTTGGAATCAACTAGGACCCTTAACTTTACACTACAAAACTCAATGAGCTTTTACTACTTGTCTCCCATAAAGACTAGAAATAAACACTTTTATCACTTAACTGTTCTTTACTGTTATTATGCATTGTGTTTGAAAATCATAGCTGAAATATTTAAATAAACAGGTCATGTGATGGATGTGGGACATCAAGTATTAAAGAAAACAAAATAATAATATTCATCTTCTCTTAAGAAATCATAAACATATTCATTTGTAAAATAGCATTTTGGTGGGGGAGGGTACCAGGGATGGAACTCAGGACCTTGGACTTGCGAGGCAGTACTGCGTCACTGAGCTACATCCCAGGCCCTATACCACAAGAACTGAAAAATAGGTAAAAGGAAAAGAATAGCATCCTTGTGTTAAAAGAAAAAGCACTTAGCAAGTTTCAAGATGGAATTCTTTGGTAGTGAAGGTTTAAAAATCCTAATCATTTCTATTATTTAAGCATAAGTTAGAGCTATATTTACAGGACAAGGGCTTAATCATCTGTGGAATGAATTCCTTAAAAGTACTTGGATCACCTCTCACAATATTAACTTTGTATTCAGTCTGAGAAACCTATCAATCAGAATGGATTTACAGTAAGACAAAAATAGAACAAGTTTATCATATGCTTTACTGACTGCAAATACACAATTAAATTATTTACATGAACAAACATGTCAAGTTAGTTTCCATAGCATAACTTCTTGGATTGTATTAAGTTTTATATATTGATCTGGATGTTACTAATGTTTTTGTTCATTAAAGAAGGCTTAATTTAATTACTCCAGGAAAGTCTAAATTCTGTTTTCCAAGTTTATTACCATTTTCAATTACATACCCTGCACAGCTACCAGAGTGACCTTTATCAAACACAAAACTAATCATATCACACCCCAGTTAAAAATTCTCCAAGAGCTCCCCATTGTCTTTCAGATAAAGTTCAAACTCCACAGCTTAGCCACAAGATAGTTGCTGATCTAGCCCTTGATCCCTGCCCTTTTCTGACTTTACAACCAAAAGAAGCAAACTACAAAATCTGCTGTGCTGTTTTTGGCATCTATAGTAAGGATTCCTCAGTTTTTCTTGGGGTATTCTTATCTTTGTATTATCTTTGGTTCTCTTCTCCTGAAATCTTGTCCTGACTTTCTACTTGATTCTGATTGTGCTTATTAATTTGAGGAATGTATAATATCTTCCCAGAAATGCATGGGGTTTTATACTTTGGCTGATATTTTACTCTGAATTTTCCAGAGCTGACTACACTAGTATGTCTCCCCATTCAGGTTTTGTCTTCAGATCCTACCCCTGACAATCATTTAAAACAGGGATTTTTAGATGGTATCTCTTCTGTCTCATCTTTCTGTCCCTTCTGGGATCTCCACTTGAGCAGCAGATCATTCTACTTCTTGACTTTTAAATTCACCTTTATTTTAAAATTTTTGTTTACTCCAATTTTCGGGATTTTTATTCCATCTTCATACAAGGCAGTCTCTTTTGCTACATACAATAATAAATTTCTTAAGTAGATAGCCATAAGATCATCTACCTTTTGCAAAGATATTACTAAAAACAAATTGATTAAATTTCACCTCATTAGAGTTTATTATAATCCAAAAATTTCTCCAATTGGCCATACCTCTAAATTAAATGTATTGTTCTGTTATGGCTTTAAGAACATGACCCAACAGTGAGTTGCAGAGCTTGATTGCCTTTGTCTATCTCCTGTTACACTAGTTATAAGTACAATTAAATTTTAATATATTATGTATGATTCACGATGCATTTCTCTGCATCAATGTACATTTAACAGTTGCAGTTGAGCTTAGGAATGATGTTAAATGTTATACAAAGCCTTTAGTAATGATATAACTCTCAGTATTATAAAAGCTACAATTCTAAGAATTTTTCAGTCCAACTGAAAAATTCCATATTGATTAGTCATGTATAAATCAGTGAATTGTGATTATAGAAGAAAAGCTTACAGGCAGCATAAAAAATTAAAAGTTTCCTATGAAGATATGCTGAGTTCAATCCTTTGGGTTGTAGTACTCCTCATGTTAGAAATGCCAATGGAAATCCAATTAAAATTAAAATTAAAATCAAAGCAGATTTGGCATATTAATTACATACTCAATCTATTCATTCGTGAGGCAAAAAATAATTGAACATCCAACATTGCCAGGATTCATCCATGTGAAGCTCATAATGTAGTAAAAAAATATATAATATTTGAATGATTTAATATGGTTGTGATTATTATGACAGAATAAGGCAAAATATTCTGATTGAAGTCAAAAGGAATTTCATAGAGTCAGTGTTGTTATCTATATGATGTGGCAAATAGATGCAGTATACCTCCTTGATAGACTTTGTATGAAAATTAACAGAAGTAATATATTTTTGTAGAATATGTTAACACTTGGTCAGTACTTAACAAATTTGTAAATATAAAAAAAGAAATTAGAAACTAAATTTATCAGATTTAGGCAATAAAACTGAAATCCTCAGTTGATGACTATTGTGATTTCAGAATGGGAAATTACTCATTAAATATTTCTACTGTACTTTGGAGATGTATGGCACCATTAGCATTGTCAGAGTTCCTTCAACTTAATGTAGGCTTCTAATTCTGGTCTCTAACACAAGGATCATTATAGAGTTAGTATTTAGGGATACATTACTTAAGAAAAAATGTGAAGATGTTGGACTCATGAGGGAAAAATTGAGAGGACATGCTATATAAATATGACTAATTCAAAGTAGCCTAAGTTTTGATTCAATTAAATACAACCTAAAATCATAATGACTTAAAACAATAAAAATTTAATTGAGTAACCTATCTATTAAGAGTTGCTCATGGATGCACTTTACCAATATTCTTTAAGTTGGGACACAAACTTAAGGAAGAAAATATCAGCTCTAAAAATTTATTCCAGGAAGTGGTACACCTCATTTTCTTTCTTCATATTCCATTAGTAAAGCAATCTATGTGGTCAAGTCTTTTTCCTTCCATATGGAATATACAATTATCTCCAAAGGTGGAAAGTGAATAATAATTAACAATATTATCTACCATAAATATGTAAAATAAAAATTTCAGAAGACAATTAACCAAATCTACCACTTCAAAAATATGAAAAATGTGCCTTAAAATTATTTTTCTTAACATATGTTGGTTAAGTATCTCTTTATGATTTAAAGAACATCAGAAAAATAGAAGTCTTTTAATCTGTTCTGGAGCTGCAGAGTGCAAATATTCCATATGGCACTAGGATTGTTGATTAATGTTTGGTGCATCGGGGATGTCAGTGACTGACATTACACAAATGTATGTCTATGAACTTGGGAGAAAATTGTAAGTGTATTTGGAGAAGTGACGAGATCTTTTCTCATTCTTTTCTACTATTATCTCTCAAGCCAGTACAGATGAATTATTATCATGTTTAATAAGCAAACAGACCTAAGCATGGGTAATGTAATGAATTTAGAATTTCCATTATTGAGGTAAGAGACTAATGCATTTAACTGAAATTATAATTCTTTCAAAAAAATTAATAGAAAGAAATATAATCAAAATAAAATGAATTTATTACCTAGAAAATACGTATTTTAAGATTTGAGTATACATATCATTCCATGTTACAATAAAAATATAATGGAATAGACTTAGTAATACTATGTTTTCAAACATTCAACAAGCTAAAGCTAGTTAATAACAGTTTGGTATAAATTACTTTCTTTCTAGTTCTATAATTTCTCCAGTAACCTGAAAAAAGAACTTCTGCACATTCCTTGATTTCTCCATTTTCCTCATATCCCATTTCTCTTTTAGCCATTTAATCATTTCTCATTTGAATGAATCTAAAAGGTATACAGAGAGTGTTGATAGCTAAACAGTTAAACATTATTATATATTTTTAAACATAAACTGTATTTAAGCTTAATTTTGTATGTTATGTTTGAATATTTATTCATTTAGAAGCACTTTAGTTGTAAAATCCATGCTCAAATGTCAATTCCGGTTCTTTCTCTAAATGAATTACTTTAAATCCCTAAGCCTTAATTTTCTAATTTAAAAATAATTATGATAATGAAAGCAATGGCAAATTTTATGAGAATATTTGAAAATTAATCTAGAATATACTTTAATAAATGCTTATCACAAATTAAGACTTTATAGCAAAAGTGCAGCAGCTACTCTTCAATCCATTTTTTTTTTTAATTAGGAGACTTTCTCGGAAAGAGAGAAAGATCTAGTTACATATCCAATACTTTTTTTAATGATAAATTCTCAGCTGCTTCTCTTTGTCTATGGAATGCTTTATAAGTATGTACCTAGTTTATCTGGATTGTGAAAATAAATTTGAATCTATGGATTCACGGAGCATTGGTTTTTTTATGAAATATCAAGTATAACACTCAAAATTAAGATCACTATGATTCTTGATTAAAATAACAATCTAATTCTCATATCTTTATCTGAGCCTGAACACATTCTAAGCTATAGGGAAAGATGTGGGAAGTGGATTGGTGGATGATCCTAGGTAACTTTCAGATTTATATATGACTAAAATATTTAAGTCCTAATTTTTTAAGTAAAGCTTGACATTAATCTTATCCTTGGTTCTTGTGAGTCTAACTTGATAGTGTGATCACAAAATACTTTGAAGTTCTTGCTTTTGTTAAAATAGTAAAGCCTACATATTTGGTGGCTACCCTGACACTCTTGGAGAAAAAATGTTTATAAAAATTTGCACATAATTAAAAAACAGCCACAAATATGTCACCATAATTTAAAGACTAAGATTCTCAGAAACAAAAGAATACATATCCAAATATCAGATGTTCGAATGGCAAAGAATAACAATGTCAAAAGGTATCTCATTAAAAAAAGTAGCCAGCACTGACTGGCTGTACCTAACATAGTATTTTGCGTAGGTCCAACTATATATACAGTGAGATCAGAAGAGTGACAACCATCAACATATCAGTTTATTAAAAATTATGACCAATCTTGCCCCTGATCCTATTTATACATGATCCACATACAATGTTCAAGGTCACCTCTACATTACTATTTTAGGAACTTAAGATCACTTTACTATCTCAAGAATTCCATTAAATGCTCCTTAAAAGGACATTTGTCATAGGCAATGCCAAATATTAAGAAAAGTAGATGTATGTGATCAGCTCTGCATATATTAATATAATATTTAATGTAGTATTTGAAATTTCCACTCTATTTTACAAGCAATAAAGTTATGATCCTAAATATATTCTTTATTTGAAAACAGAAACAAGAGCTACATAATATTGTGTGGTAGGGTACAGAGAGATCCTTTCTACTCCCATAATTCTTGTGTAAACTCTTTGTCTAGAACTAGGAATCCAATTAATATGAGATCTAATAAACAAGATTAAAGCACAAAAGTTTTAATTTGACATGTACATGAGTATCTTCATAAGAAGGCAAAGTCTGAAGAATTAACCAAACTAGGATGCTTTTATTATGTTGTAGACAAACAGCAATAAATTTGTGAAGGATTGAGGGACTGTGGAGATGGAGACAAGGCTAAAAAATTCTCAGAGTGCTACTAGGATATTCATGGAGAGAGGGCAGTAGAAGCAATGGAAGATAGTGATTACTTTGAAGAGTTTGTTTATTTACCTATATTCCAGCCCCAATTTGGTCCTCAGTGATCAAGCCTATTTTCTAGTTTATTATGTGAAGTATATTATTCCCAGAAGAATCTTTATGGTTTGCTGTATATTCCTATATGCCCTTTATGAAATTTCAGTTCAACTTATTTCAGCTAAAATTATCAATATATTAATAAAGCATGATGGCACATCTTTAACTTCACTATTTAGAAAATAAACAGAAGTAATGATGCCCCTAAGTTTGTTCTTAGTTTCTTCCCCTATATCTTATATTTTTATACAGGAGAGCATATTTTTCTTTTCTTCCTTATAATTAATAAACAGAAAATAAGCTAGGACATTTCAGTCGGGTTATCATTTTATAATCAGTTTACTTAACAGATTCTGATATATCTAGGAAAGAAAACTTGATGTATAAATATAACCAAACTAAAGAAACGTCTTTTCCTTCTATTTACTTTATTGCTTGAGTCTAATGATATAATATGGTTTCATTTACCTCTGAGAATACACTTAACAAATATAGAGGCAATTTAGCACTTTCCCAATTCACATCTAGTGCAATATTTAAGAAGATTTCATCTAATTGAACACATGTTGGAACAAATTCAATAAAAGTTTTCTTGTAAATGCTTCAATAGCTAGTTGGGAGAGAAGCTAGGGAGGCAGTGAAGTGACCATCATTCCAGTAGGACTCTCCAGGCTAAAAAGTCATTTGCAAGATGTTTTGAAAGCTGAGAATGTCAACCATAATCAATCTCTGAGACAGAAGGAGGTTGCAAATGGGAGATGTTCAAGTACATAAAAAAATGACAGTCATAATAAAGGATAACAGATATGGCATTCTTCTAATCGATTGAGTGAACATTTTTGTTCACAAATACATTTCTACCTGATTTGAGAAGTGTAGTCAAATGAATTATATAATGAACTCATCATCTTACAGATTTTTAGGTATCTATCACACTTTCCTTAGCTTCAGAGAATAACACTTAAAGAAGCTTTAATACAAACTTTAATTGATTTTTAATAGAAATACAATAGTGACAAACTGTCAAACTTTCTTCTTATACATGTTTTTAAAACAAAGTTGTATTTCTCAGTGTTTGATTGAAATATCTTGTTTCATCAGATCACTCCTGAAAGTCAAAATTAATATGCCTACTTTTTGGTAATATATCAGGGAAAGGGCAATTGAATTTGCTTAATTCACTAATAAAAAAAAGAAAAGACCATTAAGAATTTAAATTTTAAATGTTTGTGAAAATTATTTTTAGTAAGTTTTGGAATTTTAAATTCCTAAATCTCAATTTGAATAAAGATGTCTTAGAAAAGACAGCAATTATTTTTAGACAATTATAAGCTTGATGTATTCATTTTTAGTTTTTTCTTAGTGTATGTTTGGAATATATGAAGGACTTTGCTTTCATTTAGCAATATAGCTTGTCAATCATTTAAAAAATTTATCTGCAAACATTTTTCTCTAATTTACAGAGAATTATTTTACCTAACATTCAACATCAATGTAATCCACACATATTACAAAAGTACTTGGAATAAAGAACTGCAGTTGTTGGCAACTGAGGGCAGAAACTAACATTGAAAAAGCTGTTAGGAATTGAGGGTAGAAACTAATACGTACTCCTGGCCAGCATAGATCAAAAGATAGCTGTGAAGGAACATTTCTGGACTCAGATGCAAAAGTGTCTGTGGTTAGTCACTGGAATTCTTGAGGTAGTTTCCATTCTGTTATACAATGAGGAAAATACTTAAAGCTTCCCAAGGTGTAATAAATTAGGGGAGGGGGAGAAAATAAGTGATGTAGAATTTTTCTTCTACCTCTCTCTTCAATATGCCTTAATAATCTCAGTTTTAACTTACTTCATCTATAACACCCTTTGTCTATAATTAGAGAATTATGTAAGGAAAATATAGAACTTAACTACACAGCAATAAAAGATATTCTGTGGTGTGGAACTGTTGCAAAATATGTCAGTCAAATCCCAGGTGTCTGAGGACTCCTGGAGAACATAACCCCATTGTTAGCTCAGGTACATGACAGGTTTACTTTTATAATCATGAATCAGTCACGCAGCTCTTGCTTTTCGGTGTGCCTCAGTATATGATAAGAGTGCACTATAGCTGCTGGGGAAAAAAAAAAAAAAGCTTTGGTACTGCTTGTTGCCAATGTCTGCCCCACAGGCTTTCTTTTCTTTGAGACTCTCACCTGAAAAAACACCCTTTCAGCCACTCAATCCTGACATGTGGGTTGAAGGACATCTACAGTATATCTTTTCCTAAAGATACCATATCCTAAAAGATCACTACTGAACATTTAAGTTTGAAAAACTCAATATGAATGCTGTCATTTTGCAATAGCAAAGTCAATTTGAAAATTGTCTTTGCATGTATTACAAATAGAATGTGCATAATGTTTTAGTATCTCCAAGTTAGAAAGTAATTAGTGCATTTTTCCTGCTTCTTAACAGCCTGAAAAGTCCCTACACTTCTTAGAAGCAAATGTGAGAATTGGTTTACAGTGATCCCCTTTAACTTTATAAGACTGACTATAAGCATTTCTCATATGTGTAACACTCTGATTCTGGAATTAATGAAGTTTTTCTATTTATATTTCTTTGTTCATTTCAGGTTTACTTTGGGAAGAGGTGTCAGATGTTAAGAAAAGAGAGTTTCTTTCTTTCTATGTTGTTTGTTTTGTTTTATAATATGTCTAAGTCTATATTATATAGAAATTGTTACCTGGGAGACTTTGGAGCAACTCAGCTAAGGTTCCCAAGTCCAAGTATTTTTATCTGTAAAGTGAAATAGCATCAAAAAGTCATGGTTAATTGATAAAAGTAAACAATGTCACTCAAAATGCGACATCCCTTTTGCTTACTCAGTTCATTTATTACAGAGAATAAAACACAAAAGTTAAGGATTTTGAGCTTGCCATCTAGTTAAGTATATCTATTTGTAAAAATTCTCAAAAGTTTCTGTTGCAGTAAGACTCACAAGAAAGAACCAGAATTTTGTTGCCTGAAGATCAGTTTTAAGACTGTTGTTATTATTTTCTAATTGTGTGTTTTTGACAATTGATTCAATACACTTTACTTCCCAATTTATTTATTTGTAAAACTAGATTAATAAAGTTAATTAAGTTTTTCAGATTCCATTAGATTATGTCCAAATTACCTGGAATACAGTACAGTAGTTTTTTTGGGTATAACTTAGTTCTTAGAATTATCAGTATGAAAATAAAATTCTAAATAATGAGTACAGAAGCATCAAAGTTATTACCCACAAATTTTAAATGCAGTACAATAATTTAAGAACCAAAGTTGTTTTTTTTTTTTTTTTTGGTACCCGGGATCGAACTCCTGTCCTTGAGCTTGCTCAGCAGGCGGCGAAACCACTGAGCTAAATCCCTGCCCAAACCAAAGTTGTTTTAAAATATTGTCTTAAAAATTATATAGCAGGGGATTTAGCTCAGTGGTGCTGCCGCCTGCCTCGCAAGTGGAAGGTCCCGAGTTCGATCTCCGACACCAAAAAAAAAAAATTATACAAAAATCACACAAGACAAGAACACCATAGGAAAGCATTTAATAATAGAAAAATTCATGTATTTCAGAAGAAATTTAACTCCTACTTTTTACTTTAACTTTTTCTTTTCCATTTTAACTTTTCAAGTTCAATATGAATGTTCACAATACATTTTTACAAGCAAAATATTTCTACACAAGGAGAAAAGACTGAAAAATTAGATTTAAATTTTTATTATTATTGTGAGACCCTGATTCTCATTTCAATAGTTATGGGATTCAATGATGATTCATTGCAAGTGTTGATTGAAAAATAATATGTGAATATACATTAATAAGAAAGATGAATGGTCTTAGGAAAGGAAAATGATTCCTTATTTGACTGAAATATTTCACTTATGGCTATTTTTTCATTTCAAAGATATTAGCATACAAAAAGTAATGGAATATTTTATGAGAAAATCCAAGGCAAATAACTTATTTTTAATTTTTAAACTTCTTTTCAGTGTCCACTGTGAAAAATTCATATTAATATAAATCAATTAATACTTGAAATTAGTTATACTGTTTTGACCTCTGATATGTCAATAAAACAAAAGCTATCTGTTTTTTTCTATTTTTGCAGACAATGAAATAAATATGCATGTTGGGCATTTTATTAACATTGCTCATGGGAAAAAAAGCACAGGAGTAACTAAGAAAGTGGATTTTAAAAAGCACTATGCCAAACAATAATTGGCACTTTTCCTAAACAATATTTACAATTATTAAGTTTAAAAACTTCCTGAAAGTCAATGTCTACATACTTTTACTTTTATCTCACTCTATGCTATTTGCCTATATAAAATAAATAGCAATTTTCTTAAAATTTCTGTTCACTTTTATTCCATAATTCTAAAACTCTCATGCTCCCTTATTATACCAATAACTATATACCACTACTTCCTCCTTCACTTAACCAGCTGACAATAGTAGCTTTCTAAAATGTAAATATATCCAAAAATTTCATCATCATTTTCCTCTCATTTGACATTTTTATCATCTTATTGGTTTGTTCTCTAGATTGTGATCTTTGAATAGAGATTTTGTACAGTGGTTTGGAAAATCTTCTCCAATTTTCTGGTTTCATAGTAACCACAATTAATCATAATTTTAATTCTTTACCAACAAAATTATAGAAAAATAATCTTTCTTGATGTAGAAGTGTTACATTTTAAAATATAAATTAAATTCATAAATTTCACAATACATTCATTATTTAGCTTAGTAAAATCTTATTTTGAAGAAAATGATGCTTTCTCTTACATTAAAAAAAGCAATTATTAGATATTATTTCACATCATCTCATTGTTCTCATTGAGAATGGTCATAAATAAAACTGTCTCAAAATTTGTTGTGAATATCTTCACTGAAGTTCAAATTTATACATCTATTTTTTTAGGTTTTTTGGTTTTCTGTTCATTGTCACAAAAAATAAAATATATATTAAATAAAAGCAAGTTTGTTAACATATTTTTCTCTTCAAAAACATTTTTAGGAATCACTATCATAGCTGTATTTATATATTTTCCACTGGTTTGTAATATCAGGTAACATAAAAGTTCCAAAGCTCATTTATTCACTTGCTATTGGGAGAATTTATTGGCAATTTCCAAATCTTTCTTAATATAAGCAATATGACTCCCAACACCCTTAAAAGTCTACATGTACCCAAGGAAGCCTTACTTTTCTTTCTTTCTTTTTTTTAATACTTGGATAAGTAGGAATACAACTTCTGGAGGAAAACAAATACATTACCTCCTATTCCTCAGTATTGCTAACCTTGCAGTCATGGTACCAATTAATATTTCTATGAGCAGAATACTACTTATATTAATTCATGTTACATTTTGACAACACGTTATAATTTCAGAATTCTTACTTATTACAAACGTGATGAGGATAATGTTAACTAATTTGGGGTTTCTATGTTTTATATTTTATTGGTCACTTACATTTTCTTCTTGTAAATTGCTACTTCTTGCATATGATGTTTTTAGAAAGGTTAAATGGTGTTTCCTGAAAATCACTGTAAAACAGAAAAAATTTATTTTTATATAAAAGTTCAAGTATAATTGATGTATAATGAACTACGCATTAAAAGTGTGTAATTATTCACTTTGTACATACTACACACCAATGAAATCATAAGCACTATCAAGATGATGAATACTATTATTACCCACCCAAATGTTTATTTTCACTTTTTAAAAAATTTATTAAATATATTGGTATATATATAACTATATTGAACAAGAGTGGGGATAGTGGTCATCCTTGTCTTGTTCCTGATTTTAGAAGGAAGGATTTCAATTTTTGACCATTTAGTATGATGTTGACTGTTGCTTTTTCAATATTGGCCTTTATGAGGTTGAGATAAAGACAATCCATTCAAAATTTTTGTAGGGTTTTTATTTTAAATGAGTGTTGGATTTTGATGAAATGCTTTTTCCACATCTATTGAAAAGACTATATGTTTTTTGTCCTTGGTTCTATTAATATAGTGTATTACATTTATTGATTTGCATATGTTGAGCCATCCTGCATCCCTGGGATGAATTCCACTTGGTCAGGGTGTATGATCTTCTTGATGATCTTCTGCATTCTGTTTGTCAGCATCTTATTGAGGATTTTTGCATCAGTGTTCATTAGAGAGATTTTCCTATAGTTCTCTTTTTCAGTTGGGTCTTTCTCTACTTTGGAGATCAAGGTGATGCTTGCTTCCAGGAATGAATTTGGTAGAATTGCTTCCTTAACAATTTCAATGAAGAGGTTAAACAATAGTGGCAATAGTTCTCTAGATGACTTGTAGAATTCAGCACTGAAGCCATTAGGATCTGGGCTTTTCTATGTTGGTAAGTTATTAATTACATTTTCAATTTTATTGATTGATATTGGGTTGTTCAGAATTTTTAGATCTTCATTGTTCAACCTGGTAATTCATATGTATCAAGAAATCTGTCCATTTCTTCTGTGTTTTCTTTCTTATTGGTGTATAATTTTGCATAGTAGATATGGATGATAATCTGGATTTTCTCTGGGTTTGTTATAATTTCACCCCTTTCAGTGCATGGATTTGGGCCTTTTCTTTCCTTTTTTGATGAAGTTGGCTAAAGGTTTGTCAATTTTGTTTATTCTTTCAAAGAACCTACTCTTTGCTTTGTTGAGTTTTTTTTTATCATTCTCTTAGATTCCACTGTATTGATTTCTTCTCTGATCTTTATAATTTCCTCCCTTGTATGAGGTTTGGTTTTGTCTTGTTCTTCTTTTTCTAAGAAGCTTGAGGTTCAGCATTAGTTTATTTGAGATCTCTCTGTTTTCCTGTTGTAAGTATTCACTCCTGTGAATTTTCCTTGTAAGACTACTTTTGTTGTGTACCATAAATTCTGATATGTTGTATTGTCATTGTCATTTAATTGTAGAAACTTTATATATTCTTCTTTTATTTCCTCTGTGACCCATTGGTTTTTCAGGAGTGTGTTGTTCAATTTCCATGTGTTTATGAAGTTCTTGTGGTTTCTTTTGCTATTGATGTCCAATTTAATTGCACTGTGATCTGATAATATATGGGGGATAACTTAAGCTCCTATGTATTTCCTTAAACATATTTTATGAGCAAATATGTGGTCTATTTTGAAGAACTACCCATGTGCAGCTGAAAAAAATGTGTATTCTTATTTTGTGAGTGGAACACTCTGTAAATATTTGTCAAGGCCATTTATTCCAGAGTTTGTTTGAATTTTGGTATTTCATTGTTTATTTTTTGTCTAGTTGATCTATCTATTTGTGATAGTGGGGTACTGAGGTCCCACACTACTATTGTATTTGTGCTTGTTAGATTTTCTAATGTCTATCAATATTTGCTTTACATAGTTTTTCGCAATAATATTTGGTGTCTATGTATTTATGACTGTCATCTCTTCCTCTTGGATTGTTCACTTACAAGGATGTTGTGGCTTCCTTTGTCTCTCTTAATTACTGTTGGTTTGAAATCCATTTTATCTGCAAATAGGATAGCTACTCCTGCTGTTTTTTTGGGTTTCTGTTGCATGAAGTATTGTTTTCCACGCTTTACTTTCAGTCTATGAGTTTCTGTTTGAATTAAGTGTTTCCTATATGCAACATATTGTTAGATTGTACTTCTTGACCCATTCTGGCAGTCTATTTCTTTTGATTGATGAATTGAGACCATTAACATTGATGGCTATAACTGATATGTACTGACATCCTTGTCATGACCTTTGTCTGTTGTTAGATTCTTTCCCATTGCTTTTAATTTCTTTTCTTGCATGATAGATTCATTTTGTTGGGCTTCCTGGGATTGTGATCCTCATTGTCTTTGCCTAGGAGTTTGTTTAAAAATTTTTGTAGTCCTGGTTTGATATTCATGAAGTTCCTCAGGTGTTCTTTGTTGTGAACATATCTTTTCTTTTTCATCAATGTTGAAAGATAGTTTTGCGGGGTACAACAACCTGAGTTGTTTTTTTTTTTCTTTTATGGCTTGAAATTCTTCAGTCCAGCCTCTTCTTGACTTGAGGGTTTGTGTGCAGAAATCTGCTGTTATTCTAATGGGCTTTCTTTTGTTTGTGATTTGTTTCTTTTTCTCTAACTGCTTGTAGTATTTTGTTCTTCTTTGGGGTTTCTGAAATCTTGACTATTATATGCCTAAGTGTAGATTTTTTTTTTCATCATGGATAGTTGGTGTCCTATATGCCTCAGTTATCTGTATGTCAAAATCTTTTTCTCTGCTTGGCCAGCTTTCTGCCATTACTTCTGTGCAGTTTTTTAAAATTTCATTTGTACTATCTCCTGTTTCTTCAATGGCTCTGATAAGTCTCATGCTATTACTTGTTGCATCATCTGGCAGCTGCTGGATTGATGTCTTTGGTCCCTTGCTATTTTTAAGAAATTTTTCTTTTCCTGGTCACTAATTGCAATTCTGTCTTCTTTATGTGATATTCTGTCCTCACACTGGCTCATTCTTCTGCATAAACTTTCAGAATGGAGAAGATCATCAAGAAGATCATACACCCTGACCAAGTGGGATTCATCCCAGGGCTTCAGGGATGGTTCAACATCTGCAAATTGATCAATGTAATACACTATATCAATAGAGCCACGGACAAAAACCATATGATTATTGCCATATGCAGAAAAAGCATTTAACTAAATCCAACATGCATTATGATAAAAACCCTACAAAAATTGGAATAGATGGTATCTACCTCAATCTGATAAAAGCCATCTATGAAAAACCCACAGCCAGTATGATACTAAATGTTCAAAAACTGAAATCCTTCACACTAAAATCAGGAACAGAGAGCCAGTTCCAGCACCTGGAAGGAAGCTCCCCTGCCACCACCCCAGGCTCCTAGGGCAGAGAAGGGCAGAGAAGCTGAGCTGCTCCGAGCACCCAGATGGAAGCTCCCCAGCCACCATCTCACACTCCTAGGGCAGAGAAGCTGAGCCAGTCCCAGCACCCGGAAAGAAGCTCCCTGGCCACCATTCCAGGCTTCTAGGGCAGAGAAGGTGAGCCGCGGGGGTGTCAGAAGCACCCCCTTCCCCCATGGAAATGAGAAGACACATAAACAAGTCTCAGAAACAGAATTCTGGATCACCTACAGCAACCCCAAAGGGAAACGAGATGGAACACTCTGATACTCAACCACCTGGACTCCATGAACTGACAAGAAAAGAGGATCTGGGAAAAATTAAATCAGAAATAATTACTCAGATAACAGCAAAGATTTTGCTCTTGGTGCAAGACATGATTAATAAATCTAGAGAGGACACAGATAAAAAATTGAGGATCTGAGGTACATGATGGAATCCCAACATAGGAAACAAATGGAATCCATAAAACAGATGCAAACAGATTTCCAGGAGATTAAAAACCTCATTGAAAGTCTGCACAGCAGAATGAACCAATGTGAGGATAGAATTTCAGATATAGAAGAAAAGATTGCAATTAATGACCAGGAAAAGAAAAATTGATTTAAAATTCTAAGGGAACATGAGAAATCAATCCAGCAGCTGCTAGACAAGGCAAAGAAGAATAACATAAGACTGA
>NW_004624736.1:34863006-34895665 GCF_000247695.1 Heterocephalus glaber | reverse complement strand
CTTGTTGTGGCCTGGTCTGGTCTTGGTCTTTGGCCCTTTCCCCTGACAGAAATAGGAAAAGGTCCAGAGGGGTAGGGGTGGTGGGAGGGGAAGGGGAAAGGAAAAAGTATGAGAAAAGAAAAAAAATGGAAACAAAGCATGTAAATAGGGAAAGGTTTGGGGTGAAGGGTGTACAGGTAATGGGGAAAAAATGAGAACCAAGATACATCATGTACAGGTACAAGCATCCAAAGATAAATGCAAATGTATTGTATACCTAAAATGTACCAATAAAAGAATTTAAGAAAAAAAAATGTATTCCAAAAGACTCAACTCAATTATCACATTCCATATTTTTAATTAATTACAGAATGTGGATTAAGCCATTGCATGAGATTTTATTTGTCCTTGTCTCTGTGGTGATTCCTGCTTACCTCAACAGTTCTGAGGATGCTGTCTGGATCTGAGTCATACAATCAGTTAAGTCATCTAGTTTCATCTAGTGAAGCACAGATATGAATTTAGAATGAAGGGAATTTAGAATGGAGAAGATCTATAATGATATACGGACAGCAAATAATATAGAAATAATTTTTTAAAGGTCCAATGAATTTAGGAAGTTGTGTAGAGTGGGAGATAATATTGGCAAGAATGTTAGTCATGCAAGTGGAAATAAAATATGAGATGACTTCATGTAGTATTTGGGGAAAAGACCAAAATCAAAGATAATTTGACACAGAAAACTGTTTTGTGGAAAATACTCATGCTTGGCATATATGTAAAGTTAAAAAGAATTCTCTATCCCTGTCTCTTACACATCCACACTCACTCACATATACATGGAAGTACATATAAAATGATGTACATCATCATGATTCATATCCAAATAATCTCTCAACAACAAAATCTTCCATTAATAGTTATAATCACATTCAATCAGCAATATAAAAGTGCTTGATATTCAATTTCTCCCTCTATCTGCATGTCTATATCCAATTTTATCTGTCCTCTTCAATCTATTCCTTACTTGTTTAGCTAATTTATAGATGATTATAAAATATCATCTTTACTGTTCTTTTTTTCCAAAGTCTTTCTCTGGATTTTATTTTGAATTATATACAATCTATGTGCACAAAATATTGTGATTACTTCTAAACTAGTATTATTAATGGAACTAAGTACAGATATAGTTGTTAAGTTAGTGAAATGTAAGTTTGTTGAGATCAGGGATCAAATCAGTGAGGTAGGAAAAGGAATATGAAAGTAGTCATTGGAAAAGACCTGCCTTTACTTTGTTGTGACAGAGAATCAATAGTATAACTTACACAATAAAAAAAATAGATAGACAACAAAATGAAAGAGCAATTGTTTCTAATTATGGTCATGTTTCTATATGACTGATGCATTTATAAAATATATTTGTTATTCATATCATTTTTGGATTATGTCATTATTGCCTTTTAGTAGATAAATATGTGGGTCAGAGATATAAGTAATTTTTCAAAAACTACGGTTATTTTTAAATGTAATTTAATTTTGTTTTATTGTGTTATATTGGTACATGTGTGCAGTACATAAGTTTTATATTCCATGTGGTAAGCTGGTACATGTACATAACAAACCATGATTCATTTCTTCATCCCCTTTACCTTCCCTCCATTTTCCTTTCCCCCATCTCTTGATCCTCTTCCTTTTTTTATATACGTTAGCTGTGCATACTGTTTACATTACTTGTGTCAATTTTGTATACGTACATAACACATCCCTATTTTCTATCACTTACTTCCTTTCATCTATTGATTCACTTCTGCTTTGAGAAATATTGATCTTCCTACTTCCTTATCTTTTATTTTGCTCTTTATTTTTACTTTGGGTTTCTTATATAAGACAAACTGCTGTTTAAGATTGTGTGTCTGATTTATTTCACTTAACATTGAAGATGCACCCATTTTCCTAAAAATGACTCAAGTTTATCTTTGTTTATGGCAGAACAGTAATCCATTGTATGTAAATAAATTTTAGTTCAGTATATGATGAGAGATAATGCCAGATTCAGTCTTCTACATGTGGACAGCCATTTCTTTTCACACAATTTATTAAAAAGGCTATTTTTTAAATTAAAAAATGTGTGTTGGCCCCTTTGTCATTGTGTGTGTTTTGGACCTTTTGTCAAAAGTAAATAATTCAATCTGCTTGGGGTTATTTCTGCATCTATTCTGTTCCATTAATCCTCATGTCTGTTTTTGTGCCAGGATCAATTTTTCAGCATAGTAAATTTAGAATACAACCTCAGGTTCAGGATGGTGATGCCTCCCACGTTGCTCTTTTTAGTCAGGCTTATTTTTTGCTATTCTGGGTCACTTCTGGTTCTGTATGAATTATATGATTGTTTTCTTCACTTCTGTGAAGTATGCTATTGGAATTTTAATTGAGATTGCATTGAGTCTGTATATCAATTTTATAAGTATGGCATATTGACTATATAGATAACATCTATCAAGGGTCTTGGAATATCTTTCCCTTTTCTGATGTCCTCTTCAGTTTTCTTTTTCAGAGTAATGTGGTTTTCACTAAAGAAGTCTTTCACTTCCTTAGGTTAATTCTTAAGTATTTAATTTTTCATTGTGCTATTGTGAATGGTATATTTTCCCTACATTCTTTCTCAGTGGGTTTTTAATTAATGTTCAGAAACACTATTGATTTTTGTGTGTAGATTTTTGTGTCCTGCTCTATGACTGAATTTGCTTATTAATTCTAAGGGTCATTTGGTGGGTTTTTTTAGATCTTCTACGTAGAAGATCATGTCATCTGCAAACACATACTTAGAGTCATAACATAATTATATTGCAATTCTTTTTGTTGTATTATATTCCTGAGTATTTCTAAAGGCCTATAATTTTAGGAGTTTTCTAGAGTAAGAAATGAAAGTGGAATGAATGTTGGTTATGATGGTGTAAATAAAAGAATGACTCCAAGTCAAATCTGTTAAAGAAATTTAATTAACAAGCTCCTTTTGTTATTCACCTAGAAGGAGAAAAATGTATGGACCAATCAATGACAATAATCCATTTATAGCCTGAAAGAATTAGAGAACGGTGTTTCAAGTAACAAAAGTACAAAAGTCTAGGTTTAGAGTTGGCTAGAGTGAAAATAAAATAAATAATGATACCATGAATTAATTAAGATAATTTTGGGCCAGGGATTTAGCTCAGTGGTTTCACTGCCTGCTGTGCAAGCACAAGGACCCAAGTTCTATCCCCAGTATCAAAAAAAAAAAAATTAAGATAATTTTAAAACTCCCAAATGGAAACTCAGAAAGACAACATGGAGAAATAAGAACAAAAATAATGATGCATAGCATTACTATATTACATATTAAAGGCAAAAGTTTTAAAATTTTGAGTTTTGGAAGACTTACAGAGCATAAAATTCATAAGGCATTGTCTTGGCCTGAAATCAAAAAAGACAATGCAATGAAATGAGACCAGGTTGAAGTCAGAGTTGCGAGAGTGAGCTCGTTCATTTGAAATAATAGATTGTGCACATTCAATAATTCAAATCCACTCCAAAAAATCATTATATGTGGGCTGGGTATTTAGCTCAGTGGTTTCACCAGCTTCTGCACAAGCGCAAGGACCTGAGTTCGATCCCCAGTACCAAAAAAAAAAAAAAATCATTATATGTGAGTAAATAAAAGTCCATACTTTGTACTCTAACTAAGAAGAAAATAAGTTGCTTTTGCCATTTATTGCCTATTGGCATTTTCTAGACTCATGCTTCATCTTATGTAGATAAAAATTATTATTATGTTGGAGTTACAGCATGTAAAACAGAGCCAACTTTTCATTGAAGAAAATTATACTGACTATGACATAAATAAAGAAAATTTGTATTTTTTTTTGGTTTTCTCATAGACATTCTGCTGTCCTTTTGGAAAACACTGTCTTGCTTGTGGTTCACTTCAATATTATAGTGAACAGTGTTGTTTATACATTTCCTTTGATTCACATGACATATACCTTCTGTATGTACAATTTATACATAGAAATTAAAGTATGTCATTTCTTCAAACCTGTAAAGCCACCTGATAGTTTTTCAAAGAAAGAGAGATAGAGAGTATGCCTCTTTTTCTCACAAAAAATAACATAACTATTAAAGTAAAGACTTTAAAATTAAAGATGTAGGATCAGTTTTTTAGAAAGTAACAACAGTAACCTATCTAACATGTAATGCTCTGAAATTATATTTTTCAACAGGTTGCTTTATGATTGTTCTAAGTAATTCTAAGTATCAATAATAGCACAGTCCTTTAAGGAAAATGGACTAGTGGTAGACACTTGTGATCACCTCAAGACAACTTTCTTCACTGCTACTGAGTCTTATCAGTTGGTATGATTTCCATTATAAGAATGATACATGATTTGGTTCCAAAATGGCAGAATAGTGTAATGCTAGCAAGTCAGTTTCTGCAGAACAAAGTGTCCAGAGTCTGGAAAACAATATCATGGAGAGGAACTAAAGTGAGTGGAGGTTAACTGGGAGCCACTAGAGGACTGAGAGAGGAGAAGAAAATAGGATTAAATGATACAAAAGAAATGGATCATACTGCAGTGGAAAGATCATGCATCATCACTGACAGTGGCTGGCTGGCCACCAACTAGGAGCCAAAGTGAAACTAACAGCATTTTTGCTCATGGAGAACCAGAGAACTACATCTAGGCCAAAACAATCACCTGTATTTGGAACCAGCAAGGTAAACACAGGACACTGCTTCGAGAACAGCCTTCCATAATCAACAGTTTATGAATTATCTCAGTATAAGTGGCCACAGCTATAACCACAGAGTGAGAGCTGGCAGGAATGCCACTGTAGGAAGGGCTCAGTGTTTAAACCTGGGTGCTAGAACAACCCCTTGGCTGCTTTCAAGTTCCTGGAGTGAATGAGGGAAATACAGTCGCAGGAGAATGTTGGCAGTTGGAGAGAAGACTTGGTGGAGTCCTGTCGAGTACTGGTGAACACAGACCAGGATACTTCAGTCAGAGGCCAGGTTCAACATGAGATATGCCATGTTCTCACTGTAAGCAGATGTCTGCACTCAGCACAATTCTAAGGGCAGACTTATCACCTTAGACTTCCAGCATGAACAGAGGCAAGTCCTGGCTTGAACTCAGCTCCTTAACCCAAAGCTGAGGAAAAGAGCCACACATTCTAAACAAAAGAAAATTTCTTTTATTATACTTCATTTGATTATATTATTTTTCATGTTATTTTGCTTTTTAATTTTTATTCTTTGCTGTTTTCCTCCTTCTGTACATTTACGTTGCATTTTTACTCCATTATTTACACTTTTTTCTTTTGTGAGTATGTCTGTGTATGTCTACTTCTCTTCCTCTTGCTTTATTTCTCCCAATAGTTTATAGAGGGTGACAGAATTATTCCTTGTCCATGTATATCTCTCCTACTTGTATCCATATCTCTTTATCTGACTTGTTTTCCCTGTGTCTTATTTATTCTTAATTTTCTATTCTTTCTCTCTCCCTTTTTATTTGTCTCCCTTTAACTTTTTATGTAATATTTGTATCAGTTATAGATTCTTTTCCCATCCTCATTTCACATTACCAACTTTGTACTCAGTTTTCCCTGATATCCCCTTCTAAATATATAACATACTATTACCATTATTAGGATGATTTCCTCCCTCCTATTTCCTCCTTCCCTTACCAAACAGCAGAGGACTAAAAAACAAAAACAACTTTTTTTCTTCTTTTTTCTCTTCTCATCTCTCCTGTGCATTAGCTGAACCCCAAACACCTGGGCTTTAGATAATTAATTCTATAAAATTAGTTGAATGGTGTTTTTCACCATTAGAGTAAACACAGCCATCACATTTAGTGTACATTAAATGTGAGTCAAGACTTGTGTTAAGACGTTTAAACAGTAACCATGAATTTCTTCTCTAGGCTAAAGGAAGACCCAAAACAGATCTTGTGGCATGTTATGTCTCAACTAGCCCTGCTGGATACCACTTTAATGGATTAGCCTGTTATTGCTGTAGCTAATTTGGTTTCATGGGAATAATCCTGAATCAGTGGACAATTTTGTGCCAGCAAACTTGTCTGCTGAATACACCATCATATCCAGGACTAACTCAAGAACTCAGACTGGATCGGATTCTGCAAGAGTGCCTGAAACTTGGCAGAAAGAAGTCCTAAGTCTGAGTTAGCTTCAGTATTGTGGTGGAGGAATTAGAGAATTAGAGAATTTACATGAGCAAAAAAGTTACTTCCAGAAAAGCTACTTGGGAATCATATATGTAATGTTTCACTGGAACATTTATTCTGTGTTCCCGTTGGAAATATTATAGGTTTAAGTTTTTGTATTTTTCTTGATTTATTTGTTAATGTGTGGTTATTTTATGTTGTTTTATGGTTTCCTGTGTTTATTAGGTTGTTACATTTGTGTTCTTTCACCAAATCTGATTTAATAAATGTCTAGGTTCTCTTCCTTGTCTCACTTCCTATTTAGTTTCTTCATCTCAAACACCAAAGACAATATTATTCACATGTTACTTCATTCTTTTTCAAAATACATAAGCTCCTCTGGCCGTTTTAAAATTAGCCTCCTCATAGCCACTCTTATCTTTTCTAGTATTATTTCTCATTCCTCCCCATCCTAATCCTTTGACTCTTCCATATCTTACTTAATTTATTGTCCTCCCTATCAGCAAGTTCTGACAACCATATAGGTTTCTTAAATCATAAAGTAAACCTCTTCTTCCATTTCTCACTCTTGCCACCATAAAATACCCTCAAAAAAACTCTCAACACTGACCTTTCAACCTAAAAGTATGCCAATAAACTCAGACCCCACATCAAACTATTTTCTTATCTACCACTATTCTTTCCTTCAAATCTCCCCCTAAGGGTGTAACTCTCCTCATCCAACCACTTCCCTTATCTCCACTGTACATCACTTGCCTCACTGCAGAACAATAAAAATTAATAAACTATCATAGTGTGCATAGAAAATAGACAAAAGAAGGAAAAGTAATTGTAAGGACTATCATATAAAACTGCTGTAAGATTGAATCTGTGGATGCTGTTATAACCAAAAGTAATTCTTTCAGCAAAACATAGATACAGAGTTATAATCGCTTAAAGTAAATAACTGAAGGGCTAAATACTAGCACTGGACAGAAGCTGAAAATTATGCATGGGTATGCAACACTCTACTAAAATAGTCTATAAAAGCCACATACTCTTCTCACTTCACCAGCCCTTAAATTACAGTAAAACTCCCATCTTGTTAAAAGTAGGGGACAAAAGAGGGTGCTAAGTGTGAGATATATAGAAAACAGATCTCTAATCTCCTCAACTGTTCCAAGGCAGAGCAACTGGTCATAAAGAGAAAAGAAAAAAATTAGAATACCAGGTAGCAGGTAGCATAAATAAATGAAAAGATCATATAAGGGATGAAGAAGATAGATGAGTTCAAAGAAGAAATGAACCAAGGGTTCACAGAAATTTCAAATAATATGCCCATGGTGAATTTCAGGGATAAAGGTATTAAACTAGAAGATGTAAAAAAACCAAAACAGTTCAAAATTTAAATATCAAATTCAACAAGGATATGAAATCCTTGAAAAGATATCAGAGAGAAAACCCTGAAATAAAAAAGTGTACAAAATTCATATGTTGCAGTAATGACTTATGTGAAGGTAGAGTATCTGATATGGAGGGAAAAATAGTGAATTACAATAAAGAGCTAAAAATTAAAAAAATTAAAGAGCTCAAGAAGTGTGAGAGAAGAGAAGAGAAAAGAAGGGAAGACAAGAATATTCAGCAGTGACTAGATGACAAAAACAAGACCAATCTGAGACTAACTGGAATTACAGAAATGCTAGAAGATAGCACAAATAGATTCACTAATATGCGTATAGAAATCACATAAGAAAATTTCCTAAATATAAGAATAGATTTTAAAATACAAGTAAGCAACAGCTATAGAACTCAAACATTTATTACAAAAAACTCAATATTAGGCCAGAAATTTAGCTCAGTGGTTCCACCAGCTGCCTTGCAAGTGCAGGGTTCCAAGTTCAATCCCCAGTAGCAAAAAAAAAAAAAAAAAAAAGAAAGAAAGAAAAGAAAAGAAAAAAGAAAGAAAGAAAGAAAAAAGAATTTTTTCCACTAAAAAAGCTCAACATTTATGATAAAAAGAACCTCACCAAATTACAATATTAAATTACCAAATATCCAGTTAAAAAAGAATTTTAAAGAGAGTCAGAGAAAAACAAAAAATCATATAGAAAGGTAAACCAAGTAAAATCACAGCAGCCTTCTCAACACAAACATTAAAGGCCAGAAAAACTTGGGATGAAGTATTTCAATCCCTTACAGCAAATAATTTCTAACACAGATTAACTTTCCCAGTAAAGCTATTCTTCAAAACAGATGGAGAAATAAGCTATTTTGATGGAGAAGACAAGACCAGAAAACATGAGTGCTAAACCAGCTCTACAGAAAATACTTAAAAGAATACATTTGACAGAATAAACCAATCACACACAGCCAAAAAGAGAGGAAACTGGAAAAGGGAAAGTGGGAAGGGTTAGGGAAATGAAAGAAGGCAAAGGAAAAAATATGTGAAAAGGATAAAACAAAAGCAAAATCTTTGTAAATAAGAAGCAGTGGAAGGGGTTGAAGGGAGGGCAGGGGAATGGAGGAATAAGAACAAAGATATATCATGTAAAGGTACAAATTCTCAGTGATAAATGTCATATTGTATACCTAAAATGTAGCAATAAGTTTAATGAATTAAAAAAACAGTAGAAACTAGTGAGTTTAATGGATAAACAGCAATTAAAAACATCAGAAAAATAAGAACAGAAATACACCAAGAGATAAAGAAGATAATGACTGCAAATAACCAAAATATCTCAGTAATATCTCTCAGACTTAACCACCACAAATCTCCTATTGAAAGACACAGAATGCCAGAGGAACAGAGCCACCTCCAGTGCAGAGGAGGTGAACCTTCAAGGCCCCTGTAACACCCCCCCCCAGGAGTGAGGTGACTCACAATTGAAATGAGAAGACACATAAACAAGTCTCAAAACTAGACTTTCACATTACCTAAAGAAACCCCAAAGGGAAATGAGATGGAACAACCTGATACTCAACCACCTGGACTCCCTGAACTGGCAATAAAAGAGGATCTGGAAAAAATGAAATCAAAAATAATTTCTCAGATAACAGCACAGATTGTGCACACAGTGCAAGACATAATTGATAAATCAAGAGAGGATACATTTAAAAAATAGAGGAGCTGAGGAACATGATGGAATCCCAACATAGGAAACAAACAGAATCCATAAAATAGATGCAAACAGATTTCCAAGTGATGAAAAACTCCATTGAAAGTTTATGCAAAAGAATCAGCCAATGTGAAGATAGAATTTGAGATATAGAAGATAAGATTACAATTAGTGACCAAGAAAAGAAAAATTTCTTTAAAATAGTAATGGATGATGAGACATTAATCCAGCAGCTGCTAGACAATGCAAAGAATAACACAAAACTGATCAGAGTCAATGAAGAAACAGGAGAGAGGGCAGAAGATATAAAAATAATTTTCACAGAAGTAATGGCAGAAAATTTCCCAAATATGGGAAAAGAACTTGACATACAAATAAATGAGACATATAGGAAACCAACTAGCCTTGATCAAAAAAATCTACACATAGGCATATAATAGTTAAGATTTCAGAAACCCAACAGAAGAACAAAATTTTACAAACAGAGAAAAGAAACAAATAACATATAAAGGAAAGTCCATCAGAATCACAGCAGACTTCTCAACAAAATCAATCAAGGCAAGAAGAGCTTGGAGCTTGGATGTATTTCAAGCCCTAAAGGAAAACAGCCTCCAAACCAGATTGATGTAGCCTGTAAAACTATGTTTCAAAATTGATGGAAAAGTAAGGTACTTTCATGACAAAGATCACCTTAGGAACTTCATGAATACCAATCCAGCACTCTAAAAACTTTTAGAGATTATCCTAGGCAAAGACAAAAAGGATCACAACCCCAGGAAGCCCACCAGAATGAATCCATTGGGCATGACTGGAAATTAAATGGAAAAGGGAAGAATCCAACAAAAAGAAAAAGTCATGACAATGGTAAGTCAATACATATCAGTTATAAGCATCAATGTTAATGGTCTCAATTCACCAATCAAAAGGAATAGACTGGCAGAATGGGCCAAGAAGCAACGTCTTGAAAATATGTTGCATACAAGAAACATACCTAATTCAAAAAAAAGAACCCTCGTAGAAAGAAAGTTAGAGGGTGGAAAACAATACTCCATGAGACAGAACACCCCCCCCCAAAGAAAAGCAGGAGTAGCTATCTTCTTTGAAGATCAAGTGGATTTCAAACCAACACTTGTTAAGAGAGATAAAGAAGGACACTACATCCTTGTGAAGGGAACAATCCAAGAGGAACAGATGACAATCATAAGCATATATGCATCAAAGACTAGTGCACCCTACTAAATAAAATAAATACTAACAGACATGAAAAATCAAATAAGCACTAGTAAAATAGTAGTGGGGGGACTCAGTACCCCACTGTCACAAATAGATAGATCAACTAGACAAAAAGTAAGCAAAGAAATACTAGAAGTCAATCAAACCCTGGAATAAATGAACTTCACTAATGTTTACAGAGTGTTCCCCCCAAAAAAATCAGAATACACATTCTTTTCAGCTGTACATGGGTCATTCTCCAAAATAGATCACATAATTGCTCATAGAACATGTTTAAGTAAATGCAAAGGAATAGAAGTTATCCCCTATACATTGTCATACCATAGTGTGATGAAATTGGAGATCAATAGCAAAAGAAACTGCAAGAATTTCAGAAATACATGGACAATGAACAGCACACTTCTGAATAGCCAATGGGTCACAGAGGAAATTAAAGAAAAAAATCAGACAATTCCTACAATGAAATGACAATGCATTCTATGGGACACAATGAAAGCAGTCTTATGAGGGAAATTCATAGCAGTGAATACTCACATTAGGAAAACAGAGCAACCCCAATTAAACAACCTGATGCTGAACCTCAAGCTTCTAGAAAAAGAAGAGCAGGACACACCCAAAGCTCATAAAGGGAGGAAATTACAAAGATCAGAGCAGAAAGCAATGAAATGGAGACTAAGAAAACAATTGAAAAAAATCAACGAAGCCAAGAGTTGATTCTCTGAAAGAATAAACAAAATTGACACACACTTAGCCAAACTTTTCAGAAAAAGGAAAGAAAAGGCCCAAATCCATGCAATTAGGAATGAAAAGGAAGAAATTACAATGCACCCAGCAGAAATCCAGAGGATCATTAATACCTACTTCCAGAACCTATACGCCAATAAGATGGACAACACAGAAGAAATGGACAGATTTCTAGATATGTATGAATTACTCAAATTGAAAGAAGACCTAAAAATTCTAAACAACCCAATATCAATCAATGAAATTGAAAATGTAATTAAAAACTTACCAACTAAGAAAAGCCTATGTCCTGATGGCTTCACTGCTGATTTCTACAAGACATTTAGAGAGCAACTAATGCCACTACTGTTTACACTCTTCAATGAAATTGAAGGGAAAGCAATACTCCCAAATTCATTCCTGGAAGCAAGCATCACCTTATCCCCAAAGCAGAGAAAGACCCAACCATAAAACAGAACTGTAGGTCAATCTCACTAATGAACATAGATGCAAAAATCCTTACTAAGATACTGGTAAATAGAATGTCAGTATGAATGTTCATCATGAAGATCATACAGCTTGACCAAGTGGGACTTATTCCAGGGATGCAGGGATGGTTCAGCATACACAAATAAACCAATGTAATACACTGTATCAATAGAGCTAAGGACAAAAGTCATATGATCATCTCAATAGATGCAGAAAAGCATTTGACAAAATACAAAACACATTTATAATAAAAAACCTACAAAAAATTGGAATAGAGAATCTTTACCTCAATCTCATAAAAGCCATCTATGAGGTCAACACACCCACCTGTGACAAGCTTAGATACATGGGCTGAAAGATCCCTGGCCATCTGGATCTCAGCTCCATCCAGCTCACCACACCTACCAGCAATGAGTGAGATGGCTTCTTGATGAAAACTGAAGCCCACTGGAAAAGTGAAGAGAATCTCTGGAATAAAGGCACACCAGACCACCATACTTGGCAACTTGGAGGGATCATCACCTCCCATCAGAATCTGGACTATCTTCATGGGAAGGGCAGCTGGAACTCGCAGTAGAGCCTTGCAGAGTTCAACCTTGCAGGAGTACAGGGAGCTGAACTTGGGACTTATTGCCTGAATTTCACTGGTCTGTGATAGGCTTGATGAGACTCAGTTATATCTGCACACTGCTGCCCATGTTGTCTATTGTAACAGCAGAGACATTCCCTGAAGGAGGACCCTCATTTTTATCTTTTATTTGTTATTTTCAAAATTATTCTTAGTATTATTTTGCTCTTATTTTTACTTTTTGTTCTACTCTTTTCAAATTTTTTTCTTTTTTCTTTCTTTGCTCTTCTCTTTCACTCTCTCACACACTCCCTTGTTGTCCCACATTTTTTTCATCTCCCTTTCTTTTCCTGTTCTCATCCTAATTCATATTTCTCCTTTATTTTTCTTTTTTTTCACTTTTTCCTTCTCTTACCTGTGTCCTCTGGCCTCACTGATAACCTTCCCCTATCCTTCTACCTACATATTCCTCCCTCCCCAACTCCTTCTAGCTCCCCATCCCAAAGGATACAGATGCTATATTGAAAAGTTTATTCACTATAAACACATGTAGGGTTGATCCTTCATTTTGATTTAATTCATGCAATTAAAGGTGATAGATTTATAACTACCACAAATTGTCATTTTCTAAGATATACTTGATGCTATGGTTTTGCTGATTGTGTCACTTGGCTAAGGTGTTGTGATTGATCTAATCAGTTGTCCTTCCTAGTATAACAAAAATGAGGTAGCCTCAGAGTCAGTAGAGACTCAAAAGCCAAAGACCAGATATATCTGGAAGACACTTCTGAGAAGCAATAATTCCAAAATGTTCTAAATACAAGCAACAAAGGTACTTACAATAAGCAGTTTTGAAGTATCAAACCAGGAACAAAACCAAGGATAGTACCAAAAACAAAAATGAGAAGATGTTTAAGCAAGGCACAAACCCAGGCTTCCACCCCACCAAAGGACAATTCTGGGGGAAACAACATGGAAAAGTCTGATAATCAACCACCTGGACATTGTGAACTAATAGCCCAAGAAGTAACAAAACAGATGAATGAGGCTCTAGAAAAATTCAAAGTAGAAATAATATCCCAGATAAATACAGAGATGGTGAGCAGAGTGAAAGACATGATTAGAGGGTCTAGAATGGAAACAAGAAAAAAAAAAAAGATGAGCTCAGAAACATACTGGAAGCCTTGAATGCCCAGGATAAGAAAGAAATGGAAACCATTATCACCCAACATAAGAAAGAAATGGAATTCAAAGAAACAGATATCTGTCCTGTCCCACGGGTAAGTCAACAGAGACCCTAGAGGGGGAATAAGAATGACAAAGGACAGGGGACACGAGAGATGGAGACAAGACAGGTTTCTGATCAAGTCTCGTTTATTGCGGAAGCTGCTACAGCATATATACCGTAGGGCTAGAGGGAAGGAGCAAGGGGAGGGTACTGGGGCTACTTCCTTGTTGCCGGGTAGACTTACAGCAGGCCCAGACATGCCCGTAAAAGGCACTCAAGAGTTCTAGCGGGGGGGGGGCAAGGCCCCCCACAGATATCCAGGAGTTTAAAAACTCCATTGAAAGTTTTTACACCAGATTAAGGGAATGTGAAGATATAATATCAGATGTAGAAGACAGGATTGGGGTTAATGACCATGAAAACAGAGATTTCTTAAAAATAGTAAGGGGCCATGAGAAATCAGTCCAGGAGCTGCTAGATGATGCAATGAAGAATAACATAAGACTCATAGGAGTCCATGAAAAAACAGGAGAAAATACAACTGACATAAAAAAACTGTTCACAGAAGTAATAGCAGAAAACTTTCCAGACAGAGGTAGAGAATTGGACATACAGATAAGTGAGGCATAGAGAACTCCAACTAGCCATGATCAAAAAAAAATCTACACCTTGACATATAATAGTCAAAATCCTTCAAACCCAACAGAAGTAAAATATCCTACAGGCAGTTAGAGAAAAGAAACAAATCACCTAGAAAGGAAAGCCCATCAGAAGCATAGCAGACTTCTCAACACAAACAATCAAGTCAAGGAGAGCCTGGAGTGAAGTATTTCTAGCCCTAAAAGAAAATAACTTCCAACCTAGATTGTTGTATCCAGCAAAATTATCTTTCAAAATCGATTGGGAAATTAGATACTTCCATGATGAACACCTGAGAAATTTCATGAACACCAAACCAGCACTCCAAAAAATTTTATGCAATATCCTAGAAAAAGACAATGAAGGTCACAACTCCATGAAACCCATCAGAGTAAAGCCATGAGGCAAGGCAAGAAACTAAAAGGAAAGGGGAAAAGTAAAAAATAAAGGAGCCAACAACAGTAAAACAGCATGACAGGAATGAGTCAATATCTATTAATTATAACCATCAATGTTAATGGTCTCAATTCACCAATCAAACAAAAAAAAAATAGACTGCCAGAATGGATTAAGAAGCAAAATCCAACAATATACTATATATAAGAAACACACCGAACTCAAAAAGAAATTCATAGACTAAAAGTAAAAGGATGGAAAACAGTCCTCCATGTGACAGGAACCCAGAAAAAAAGCAAGTGTATCAATCTTATTTGCAGACAAAGCAGATTTCAAACCAAAATTAATTAAGATAGACAAAGATGGTCATTACATCCTTGTGAAGGGAACAATCCAAGAGGAAAGAGATGACAATCATAAATATATATGCACCAAATATGAATGCCCCCAACTATACAACAAAAATATTAATGGATAAGAAAAACCAAATAAGCACTAATATAATTGTAGTGGGGGATCTTAAAACCCCACTGTCACAAATAGACATATCATCTAGACAAAAAATTAACAAAAAACCCTAGAACTGAGACAAACCATTGAACAAATGGACTTTAATAGATGTTAACAGAGTATTCCACCCCTCAAAATCGGAATACACATTCATTTCAGCTGCACTTGGATCATTCTTCAAAATAGACCACATGCTAGCTCATAGGACATGTCTAGGTAAATGTAAAAGAATTGAAGTTACTCCCCTGTATATTATCAGTCCATAGTGAAATAAAATTGCAGATCAATAACATAAGAAACTGCAAAACCCCTAAAAGCACATAGAAATTGAATACCACTCTTCTGAAAAACCAATGAGTCACAGAGGCAACTAAAGAAGAAATTAGACAGTTTCTGCAAATAAATGATAATGCCAGTACAACATACAGGAATCTGTGGGACACAATGAAAGCAGTTTTACATGGGAAATTCATAGCAGTGAATGCTCATATTAGGAAAACAGAGAGAAATCAAATAAATAACCTAATGAAGAAGCACAGGGTCCTAGAAAAAGAAAAGCATAACAAACCCAAAGCTCATACAAGAGAGTAAATTAGAAAGTTCAGGGCAGAAGGCACTGCTATGGAGACTAAGAGAAGAATACAAAATATCAATGAATCAAAGAGTTGGTTTTTTGAAAGAATAAACCTTTAGCCATCCTTTCAAAAAAAAAGAAAGGGTTCATATCCATGCACTTAAGAACAAAAAAGTTGAAGTCACAACAGAACCAACAGAAGTCCAGGTGATCATCAATAAATACTTTGAGAACCTGTATTCTAATAAAATGGAAAACACAGAAGAAATGGACTGATTCCTAGATATATACAAATTTATAAAGTTAAACGAAGAAGATAAAGAAATTCTAAACACCCCAATTACAATGAGGGAAATTGAAAATGTAATAAAAAAATGTACCAACAAAGAAAAGCTCAGGTCCTGATGGCTTTATGGCTGAATTCTACAAGACATTTAAAGAACTATTGCCATTACTCTTTAAACTCATCAAGGAAATTGAAAGGGAAGCAATACTTCCAAATCCATTCCTGGAAGCAAGTGTTACTTTGATTCTAAAACCAGAGAAAGACCCAACCCAAAAAGAGATCTACAGGCCAATCTCTCTAATGAACATAGATGCAAAAATCCTCAACAAGTTACTGGCAAACAGAATACAATCAGTTATCAAGAAGATCATATGCCCTGACCAAGTTGGATTTATCCCAGGGATGCAAGGATGGTTCAACATACATAAATCAATAAATGTAATATACTATATTAACAGAGCCAATGACAAAAACCAAATGATCATCTCAGTAGATGCAGAAAAGGCATTCAACAAAATCCAACACTGATTCATGATAAAAACACTACAGAATATTGGAATAGGAGGTCTTTATCTCAACCTGATTAAGGGTATCAATGAAAAAACCAACAGCCAACAACAGACTAAATGGTCAAAAATTGAAAACTTTCATGCTGAAATCAGGAACAAGACAAGGATGCCCATTATCACCATTCCTGTTCAATATAGTTCTGGAAACATTAGCCACAGCAATTAGAAAAGAGAAAGAAATAAAAGGAATAAAGATAGGAAAGGAAGAATTTAATGTGTCATTATTTCCTGATGATAAGATACTCTACATAGAAGACCCAAAAAACTCTGCCAAAAGACATCTAGACTTAATTGACAGATTCAGTAGAGAAGCTGCATACAAGGTCACCACTCAGAAAAAAATAGTCTTTTTGTATGCAAATAAAAGAGTCAGAGAGAGAAAATAGGGAAACAATTCCTTTTACAATACTATCTAAAAAATAGGAATCAATCTATAAAAAGGAAGCAAAATATCTCTACACTGAAAACTACAGCACTCAGAAAAAGAGATAGAAGAGGATATAAGCAAATGGAAAGACATCTCTTGCTCCTCAGTAGGAAGATCCAACATAGTGAAAATGGTCATACTTCCAAAACTACTTTATAGATTTAATGCAATGCCCGTTGAAATTCCAACAATATACTTAACAGAACTAGAGAAAACAATCCAAAAATTCATTTGGAACCAGAAGAGACCTAGAATAGCAAAAGTAATTCTAGGCAACAGAGACATGGCAGGGAGTATCATAATCCCCAACTTGAAAATATACTACAAATCTACTCTGTTATAAATGCATGGTACTGGCAATGAGACAGACCTGAGGATCAGTGAAATAGATTAGAAGATTCAGAAACAACTGCAGACATACTCAACCACCTCATCTTTGAAAAAGGAGTCAACCACCCTCATTGGAGGAAAGAGAGCCTATTTAATACATGGTGTTTGTAAAACTGGATGTCAACATGCCAAAGATTAAAACTAGACACATATCTATCATGATGCACTAAACTAAGATTGAAGTGGATTAAACATCAAAATATTAAAACAGAAACACTGAACTTCCTGGAAGATAAGTTAGGTAGAACTGTTGAGGATATTGGCATAGGAAAATACTTTATGAACAAAACCTCAGTAGCACAGGAACTAACACAAAGAAACAACTGGGATCTCATCTTATTTAAAAGCATCTCCACTGCAAGAGAAACCACTAACAGAGCTAAGAGACAACCTACAATTTGGGAAATAATTTTTAGCAGCTTTAGCTCAGATAAAGGACTACTACCTAGAATATATAAAGAACTGAAAAAAAATCAGACAACCTAAATTTAAAGAACCAATTCAAAAATGGGCATCTGAAATGAACAGACATTTCTCAGACAAAGAAGTAAAATCAGTAAATAAATATATGAAAAAATGTTCAACATCACTGGTTATCCGAGATATGCAGAGGAAAACAACACTGAGATTCCACCTCACCCCACAAAGAATGGCTGCTATCAAGAAATTAACCAATAACAAATGCTGGTGGGGTGTGGAGAGAAAGGAACCCTTCTCTATTGTTGGTGGGAGTGCAGACTGGTGCAACAACTGTGGAAATCCATATGGAGATACCTCAAAGAACTAGGACTAGAGGTCCCATTTGACCCAGCTATTCCCCTGATGGGTATCTTCCCAAAAGAATTAAAAGAATCATACCACAGTGATATATGTGCACCCGTGTTTATAGTGGCACAGTTTGTAATGTAATATCTAAAGCTGGAAACATCCCAAGTGCCCATCAACTTGAAACTGGATAAAGATGTGGGGTTTTTTTTTGTTTTTTTTTTATAAAATGGAGTGTTACTCAGCCATAAAGAACGAGAAACTAGAGACATTTATAGCTAAATGCATGCATATTGAGGACATACTCTAAAGTGACATAAGTAGGACACACATGTGTAAATACCAAATAGTTTCTCTAGTGTGAGAAACTGAAAGTGTAAATGAGGATTAAAATGATTAACATGAAAAAAGGAGAGATAGCAGAAAGAAACAACTAATGGGATTATATGAGACCAAAAATCTTCTGTACAGTGAAAAAATCAATTAGTAGAGTGAAGAGACAACTTATAGAATGGGAAAAATTTTGCCAGCTACTCCCAAGACAGAAGACTAGTTTCTAAGATATAAAAAAACTCACAAAAAATGAATCTCCTAAAATAAAAGACCCAATCAAGATAAAAGCAAGAGAAGAACATACTCTTTACATAGAAAGAAATACAAATGTCAACAGATATATGAAAAATGTTGACTGTCTCTGTCCATTAGAGAAATGCAAATTAAAACAAACCTATGATTCCATTTTGCAATGGAAATAATTACAATTATAAGGAAATCAATTAATAAATTTTGTCATGGCTGTGGTGAAAAAGAAACATTCTTTCTTTGTTAATGGGAATGTAAAGTACTACAACCACTATGTAAATCAGTATGAAGATTACTCAAAAACTAAAATAAGACAGTCTATATGATTCACCTATCCCCCTCCTAAGGTATCTTCTCCAAAGAGCTTAAGTCATCATAATATGGTGATTATGATACATGAATACCAATGTTTATAGCAGTATAATTTGTAATAGTTAAATCCTGGAAGAAGCCCATATTCTCATTAATAGATAATTGGTTAAACAAAATGTCGTATCAATATATAATGGAATACTACCCATCTATAAACAATGACAAAATGGAGACATTTGTAGGAAAATGTACTCACCTGAAAAATACGATGTTGAGTAAAATAAATCAGACACACAAGCTTAAGTACCATATGGTATCTGTCATCTCAGTGAGGCAAGTATAAGTAAGGAAAATGATATAGAATTGAGAGTAAGGGACAGGGGTTCTCTTGTGATAGGGAACCAGTCCAAGAGAACTAGGACCATTTGACTCTTCTGCTATAAAGACTGACATATTTGAAACATTTGTAGAAAAATGAATGCACCTGGAAAATATAATGTTCATTGAAATAAACTGGACACACAAGCTTAAATACCATATAGTATCTCTAATTTGAGTGAGACACATTACAAACAAACAAAAAAATAAATAGTGGATAGAATGGGGCAAGGAGATGACTCTTTCAAGAAGGAAGTGGTGTAGGGAATAGGGAAAGGGGACATTTCTAGAACCTTTGCAATTAATTCCTAGTCTCCTGTGAGCCATGGCAGTACATGGCAAATTACAGGAAAGGTAGCAAAATGAGACTGAGAAAAAGCTGAACTTTGAGTCTGATCAGTGCTGCTCTGGGTGGCAAAGATGAAAGCCCCTAGCCTACTGCACCTTTTATTCAGTACTGAGTACATCAGGGGAAACAAATGTAACAAATAACTTGCAGAGAGTTCAGAACATCTGCATAAACAAGATGGTAACAGTCCAAGAACAATGAGGAACTGAGTAGATGTTTGTTCCTCCCAGGATGTTTTCAGCTCTCAGGATGTTTCTTGTCTTGGAGAATCACAGCATCACCAGAACATTGAGGTCTCAGTTGTGACCAGAGGACAAAATGGAGTTATGTCTCGGAATTCCATAGCTGGGCTGTAGGCAAGAGAACTAGGCTAACCAAATGATTTTAGCCTAAAAGTATGTAGCATTACTCCCAACATATCTCCCTTTCTTTTTGTTTTATGTGAAGGTGTTTTAGGAAAAAGCAAGCAACAATGGCTTGTCCCTATATATTTTGAGGATCTACAGTGTGTTTGACTGGCTTAGCTGTCTATAATAAGCATAATTTCTCTCAATTGGGGCAGTAAAAGGAGTAAAAATCTAACAATATTTTTTGAACATTGGGCTAAAAAACTTCAAACTTTTGTTGAACTCAAATAACTATTGTCTTTAGTTATACTTTTCTCCTGGGTACTTAAGACCAAGTTACAGTGAGACCTATATTAAATAAAATCAACTTATTGCTATCTACCAAGGTCATTTGAGTCTTCTCAGGCACTGTCTTGGAACTATGCATAGAGCCTCTTAGCTCCCCTGTTAGTGTCAGCCATCAGGATATGTCATGGCCTTGCTTGACCATGTTGCTTCCTATGAAAACATGGGAGATTTTTTTTCCTCCAGGGGACATTCCTTTGGAACACTTTTTGTTGGCTCTTTACTGTTTTGGATCTTTACTGTTTTGGTGTTCAGCAACCTCCCTGCTCAGGAGGTTGGGTGACTCACCAAAAACGCAGGATCTTGGAGATGGTTCCCTCATGACCTGGATAGTTTTGCTATTGTTGTTGACCTTGGAGGACCAGGGACAAAATATTGGCTGCCTTCTTAGCCCAGATATCTCTTCAGTTTTGGTCTCTAAACTTTGGTTGCTGAACACCCAGAAGAGAAGATCAATAACATTAGCATTGTAAGAGGAGTAGTGAACTCAACTATTAAAATTTTACCTGGATATTAAGCATTTTGGAATAAAAATATAGTTAAACTGTTATTATTGCCAGTTATGGTTGTTCTTGTGGTTGGACTCCTAAGTAGCTATCTTTTAATAGGATGTCATCTAAGGAAAATAAATCAGACTAGAATTGTGCTTATTATCATAGGTGGCTGGAGCATAAGAGAAGGGCAAATATCTGAATCAAATTACTAGCATAAACAATATGTTTAAAGACCCATACAATTAGAGGGCATGAATATATTTTGCACAGCAGAAAAGGAGCAGTAATAAATATCACAATTGCATAAAACCTTATGTTCTTCAATGTAGTTTGTTACCAAAAGCATCTTTCTAATAAGTCTTTTGCTTATGTCACAGAAATTAATTTTTTGAAGATGACCAATGTAGACATATAACAATAACACTTTTAGAACTTTAACCAATATAAACATTTTATAATATATTTAGAACTTAAACTTCAACAATAACCAATGTAATCAATTGGTAATAACATAGATAATATTTATTATGATGTGTCTCTCATAAGATTATGAAAATTACTAGGGGTCCCTTTAGTGAATTAAGACCAGAATAATTATTTTCTGGGCAGCCACTTCTTTATTCACCAAAGAGAGTACCCACGGTCTCTATGTACTTTGACAAATAAATCTCAAAGGCACTTTGATCAGTTAGCAACCTGGGGGAAGAAGGGCATGCCTTTAATTTAATTATCTGTAAGCCAATCCAATAATAGGTGAATATCTTTTAAGGAAAAAGAAAATTTTTCTTTTTTTCAAAAGGTGGAAAGGAAAAGAGGGAGGAAAAAAAAATTGAGCTCAATTATACAAATGGACAAACAGACAACAAAAAAACATATAAGACAATTTATAAAACTAGAATGCACTCAAATATTTTTGGCCAAATTGAATTATAATATCCCTTTTATGATTATTAGGTTTATTATTGTATATAAGACTGGTCAAAAACTTTTGTAGTCAATTAACAGGTCTCTTGAGATTAGAATCAGAAGGAATGCAAGTGCTTCTATACCTATAAATGTAAAAATAACATTTTCAAGTTGTGCCACCCCCCTTTTTTTAATCTATATTTATTCTTCCTCTGGGGACATCATCTCAATCCTGGACCCAGCCATGGATTTGTTAGTTGTCGCTGGTGAGGTGGGTCGCTCAGGTGAAGCTGGCTCATTGCTCTCAGCAGAGGGTGCCATCCCTGGTCTCTGAGATGTTGGTGGTTCCACCAGCATGACCCATGATCCCATGTTCCAGGTGGGCAGCCACAAGGTTTCATCATTATCTGTCAGGACACAGGCAAAATCTCTCCCCCAAGTTATTAAGGCAGCTGGAATTTTTTGATGTACAGCCTTTTGTAATCTTAAAAATAAGTTTAATAATTTAGGTTCCAAGGCAGAGCAGATAATAGCTCCTTCCAGTCTTTGAGACAACGAAACTGCATAAGAGGAAGCACTTAAAATATTGAGAGGTTGGGGAGGGAAGTTTTCAATCACAAATATAATGGCTAGCAACTCTGACCTCTGAGCAGAAAGACCAAGTGTAGGCAACACATAACTAAAGAAAGAGCTCCAAATTGCTTCTTGGCCCTTAGAGGAGCCATTGGTGAAATAGTTTGAGGCACCTTGCAATGGCTGAAATTGAGTAATCTTGGAGAGAATAAACTCATGTTGGGAAAAAAGCTGAAACAGAGGATCACAAGGGTAATGATTATCTATCTGTCCAATAAAATCTGCAAAGGCTACTTGCCAATATAAAGCAGTTATCAATTGGGATAATGATGAAATGAGAGTCAGCACCAAATAATTGTCGAGTATGATTATGTCCCAAGGAAATTATTTTTTTCAATTTGCTCTAGATATAATTGTAGAGATTTCACTAACTGGTTAGATAAAAACAACTATTCCATGGGAAAGACCTGTTTTTCATACCGTTGTCCTATTAAACCTGTAGGTGAATGAGGGGTGCTAAGCATAAACAAATGAACTGGATAGTTAGAGTTGATAAGAAAAACCTGCCAGTTATGTATTCTTTGTTCTATTAATTGTAACTCCTTTTGTGCCTCTGGAGTTAATCTTTGAGGGGAATTATGATCAGAATCTCTCTGTGATATTTCATGTAAATTCAGCAATTGAAAAGTTGCTATCCCTATTTTAGGCCTAATCCCATAAAAGGTAAATCAAGGTTGGTCAGCCAGCCACAAAGAAATGTTGAAAAATCAGTGTTCTAAATCCATAAGTGACCACTTCTGGGGAATTGCCACTGGATTTGGTAAGCCAGGTTGCAACACCTTCATGGGAATGAGGCTGGCATTAACTGTCCATAAGTCTTGAGGCCAATGACATTTCCCTGACCTTTTTAGAATAATAAAAAGGGGGACAGACGATCACCCCTTTGTGGGGCCTCATGGAGAATGGTACCTACACGTTCCCATACTATTAAGTTAGTTGTCCCTTCCTGGGGAAAAGATGGGACATACATTTGTATGTCTTTTAACAAATCTATCACAGCATCCTTAGGTACTGGGTACATAGCTTGATTTAACAGTGACTTAAGTAATTTGGCAAAGTTATGCTGCTCCAGTGACAGAGACTGACTAATAGTTGTAACTCAGCAAAGTTAGAAAATTGCCCCCAACTGGACACACCTACCACCAGTGTCCCTCATCCGAGTCCGGAAATCATCCTGGGAGATCTGTGTGCTGTCTCTTCTACTCCAAGTTTGTCTCACAGGTGAATTCACCCCTGGATCTGATTCACATCCAAGTTGGGCACCAAATGTAGAGAACAGGGAAAGGGGACATTACTAGAACCTCTGCAGTTAAGCCCTAGTCTCCTGTGAGCCAAGGCAGTACATGGCAAATTACAGGAAAGGCAGCAAAATGAGACTGAGAAGAAGCTGATCTTTGAGTCTGATCAGTGCTGCTCTGGGGAACAAAGACAAAAGCCCCCAGCTAAGTGGTCCAAGAGAAAAAGCATGAGGAGTGAGAAGGACAGGAAGGAGAAATAAGCAGAATAAAGATATGCCATGAGTAGGAAACTAGTAACCTCAATGGGATACAGAAGTTGGAGGAGGAGGGAAGGAGGGTGAGAAAGGGGGATTAGAACAAACAGAAGCAAGTTGTGGTATGTAGCCACTCAGCAAGATGATTTTAAACAGCATACATGTATTTAAATAACACGACTCACTATTCTGTTTATAGCTTTTGCTCATTTTATTTTTAGTCACTACATCACAGTTATATCTACATTGGATAAGCAGGCAAATTTTGATAGTCTTGTTATAGATGAAGAAACACAAATGTGGGTTGTTTGAAGGAGACCCTGGTATGTTATTTATCAGGTTGAGAATCTTGGATATTTCTTAACCTATAACAGGAAAAATTTTACAACTAGTATACAAAGGTAATTATAAATTATGTACCTCAACTGTACAGTGTTATGCTGCTGATTAAAACTAATTGCTTCTGTAAGTCATCTAATTTATGATTTGACCCATACTAGGAAACTGACAAGTATTTTAATTAATGCTGTTAATTATTAGAAAAAGTATTTTAATCAGCATAGATTACATTTCACAAAACTTAAATGAAATTTTTGTAGTAGAATACAAATGGGAAATTAAAACAATGAAAAGTAGACTTTATCTTTCAAAAACTAAGACACCTATGGACTTAATAAGACATTAATATCTGTTCATTTGAAATTCTAGAACCCATAGATTGCATTTAAATCATAAAACATAATTTCTGCAAATCTAAATAATATTTAAACAAATAATGATTCTCTAATCTTTCAAACATATGTAACTTCATTTATTTTGCTGTATTATTTTGTATTTTTCATCAGAATAACTTAATTCCACAAATAATTCCACAAATTAAAATTAATTGAAGATTTATATGAAAAATATTTAGCATGTTCATGCAATTACTTAGTAAAATTTTATTCAGATATTTACTTTGTTGTTGGAAAATACAATTATCTTACTGAAATAGCATATCAGATTCAAGATCTTCTTTATTTAAGTAAATTTTCATTAAAATCTATTGTTGCCATTAAATAAAATAATTCTCTGTAAAAATTGTGTATATGCTATAAAAATTATAAAGTGCAAAGATAAATAGAGCCCTTCTTGTACAATATCAACATGCTTATGTTCATTTGATTTTGAGTCACTAACCATCTAAGAAAATGAAAGAGGAACTCCAAAAATGTCAAAAAACATTAACTGTAACAGAAATATTATGTTTTACATTAAAAGAAGTATGATATGTACCTGTTAAGATTTTGTAATCAGGAATTCCTGCACATTTGCTCTCTTCTTGGTGGAAAATACTCCGCCTTTGGACTATGCATGATAAAGAGTAGGAAATGGAAAGTAAATAGATACAATTGTCATTCTAGGATTGCACATCAATTTGAGGGCCTCATTAACTTTTGTAGCAGAATTCCTCTGAACAATGTGTCCCTGTTTTAATTCCTGAGAACTAAAAATATATTATAGGGCTCATCAAAATGGAATTTTGAGATTTACTTAGGGTTACAATCCTAACATAGCCATCAAATCTAGAAGGTTTGGAAAAGATAAATAAATTCAATATTCCTTTGAATTATATAGTATATTCTGGAAAATTTAAGTTATTTTATAACTGGCAAAATGTAAAATAAATGTATGGTTTTTTCTCCAAAAATTAGACTGCTTTTGTCAACTACTTGACTTTCTGGAGGTATGCTGGAAAGTCAGGCAATATGTAGTTTAATTCCTGATAACATGTAAGTCAAGAATATATTGAACCATATCTGGTTAAATTAGCCTTGCCCAAATAAAGCTAGTAAATTATCTCCAGTGACTTTTGGTAACTGTGTGCCCCATCCCCATTTTTTCAGAAGTTTTGGGAGAAATAGAATTATAATAAATGAAAAAAAATGCATAGTAATAATCATTAGCAAAATTCAATCTCTCTGAGATCCAGAATCTAGAAGAAGAAAAAAATGCTTCTTGAAGAAACCAAGCAAAGCAAAGCACTGAGAATAAGAAAGGAACTAACAGAAAAAAAAAATTAGAAGCTACAGAAAAGTTGGAAGAGTGATCATTGATGCAGAGAAAAGAAGGAAACTATTTGATCTCGATCCAGATCTGTCTCTCTCTCTCTCTCTCTCTCTCTCTCTCTCTCTCTCTCTCTCTCTCTCTCTTTCTTTTGAGGTTCCTGAAGAGGAAAATATTGTTCACCAGAAGTAAGACAACTACCCAGGGCTGGCAGATTCAGGAAAAAATAAGAAGTTTAATAATAACTCATGGGCTTTATAAACTGTATAACTAGCATGGGATTTTGCTCTGAGAGGACTCCTTTCATAAGGCAGGAAATAGCTGGAGAGAGGTTCTAGTGTGGGTGCCTGCCATATCACTATATCACCAGACAGTGTTTGATCAATTGGCATTTTGGGAAGAGGTTGATTATTTAAATCTGGGACTCATAAAACACAAATTCACTTCAGGACTCTCAGTGTTATCCTCCCACTGTGACTGTGTGAGAGACAACCATGGGAAACATCCCTGGACACAGAGCATCCTAGAAAGAGATCTGTGTAACAAACTCAAGCCAGAAAGACACTGACCTCTCACTCCATGGTGAAAATCCAGGCCTGGCTTAAGTTGTGCTCAGAAACAGCTAGGTCTGAAAGTGTTTGTTATCACTAAGTACTTGAATCCTTGCCTTGCTACCTATATCCAACACACATCTGGGGTTTAAATCTCTTTCCCATCCATTAAAATTAGCAAGGCAACTTCTTAGTGTGAACTGAGCCTTAGGAAACAGATGGGCCACAGGAATAAGGGGTGTGCCTCATAAAATCACATTCCTTAAGGCTAAGTGGAGAAAACTGAGAATTCCTGGAATCCAAAATTAAATAATAGGCAAGAATGTTTCAGAATGTTTTATGACACTTGTGAGCAACTTTTTGCTTTTTCTCTCCTTTTCATTGCTATGGGTTCCAATTACTAGTAAACATTTAGCTCAGAGCTTTACCTGAGAACTCTTTGGCCAAATATTCAAGTCTCAGTAACTGTTCCTGATTGGTAATGTATATCTGCTTAGGAGAATCTGTCAAATCAGTTGTCTTGCTCAACTCAGCAGCAAGCTGGAGATCTGCTGGAGTATTAGAGATCATTCAATCAGCCCATCTTCCTCCTCTTTAAATTCCTTCATCAAGATCTTCACTTTTCTGGATGTTATTTCTATCATAGGTATCAAATTCACTGCCTTGAATGTCCTTGGTCATTCTGCCTTCAGCTAGAGGTTTTCTGTGATGGGACTTGGGTGATTATGCCCTCACCAAGATGCCTGATGGAAGTTTCCAGCCTGCTTGCTCTTCCAGGTTTACCCTGTCCTTCACTGATTGCATCCTTTTGTTCTGCCAGTCAGCCCCCAGCTCCTCACTACACCTTGGTGCACAGCATCACATCAAGACTGCTTTGTGGTGCAGAGAGATCACAAGTAGGCTATTTCATTCCAATAAATCAATTAAAGACATTGTTTTGTTTGGTAGTTCCTTTTCAGGAAGAGAAGTCATCACTCTGAGTGGTGAAAAAGAGAATCCAACTGAGTGTGAAATTTGCTGTTCTAGCTTATTAGCTTGAGTAAGGTGCCCAATTAAGCCAAAATTTCAACATGATGGATGTAAAAAACTCTGTTAATTATTTTTAATATTAATTTATATGATGCAGTTTTCAACATTAAACATTTAAATTTATGTAAAGAGCATTTTAAGTTATAAATTGTTTATATAACCTGTTGAAAAATTATTTTCTGAAAACATTGATAAATTTTAGAATACATCAAGTGTCACATACTGTATTTTTAAAAAGGTGTTTTACAAGGCTTTTGATACTCAGCTAGATTCCTAGGTAAAAATCTCCAGGTACACATATCAGAAACTTAGACTATGTTGATTGACAGTATTTCTAATTAAAGAAAAATAGGAAATGTGCATTGTTTGGGACATAAATACTTAAACTTTATGTATAGTTTCTATTCAAGGTCTGTGAAAATGTATTGGTGATATTAAAAAAAAAGGAGAGCACTAGGTACAAACTAAAATGGGCTCCAATATTGTGATTATTATATATAACCAACAAAAATTACGAGCACCCAATACTGAACAGTAAATAAATATTAATTGAAATTATTGATGTAATGAAATATAGCTCTGTTATACAAATCTGAAAATTTTATAACATACATTATGATACTAGGATGGACCTGGTCCACAGAAAGCAATGTTCCTATTTTGTTCATTTTCTAAATAAGGTCACTTTTTACTTATTTTTCCCTAACTCTGTTCATTCTGCTTTGTAGGTCTATTTTCTTTTTTTTAATTTTTAATTTTTATTTCTTTATTAAGTGTATTGGTACATTTTAGGTATACAGTATGATGACATTCATCATTGTAAATTTGTACTTTTACATGATATATCTTGGTTCTTATTTTTTCCCCATTCCCCTGCCCTCCCATCAATTGTCCCAACGCTCCCTATATAAAAAAACTTTGTTTCCATTTTATCCTTTTTTCATATTCATTCCTTTCTGTTCTTTCCTTCCCCTTATGCCCCCCCCCTTCCACTTCCCTTTCCCCTTTGGACCTTTACTTCCAATTTCACATTATCTATTATACAGTTTGATCTTCATTTACACTTTCAGTTTCTCACACTGGAGAAATTGTTTGGTATTTACACATGTGTATCATGTTTATTTCACTTAAGAATATGGCCTTAATGTGCATCCAATTGGCTATAAAGGTCTCAAGTTTCTGATTATTTATGGCAGTGTAGTACTCCATTTTATTTTTTAAAAACCCACAACTTTATCCAGTAACCAGCTGATGGGCAATTAGGCCATTTCCAAGTTTTAGCTATGATAAACTGTGCTGCTATAAACATGGGTGTGCATATATCACTGTGGTATGAATCTTTTAATTCTTTGGAAAGATTCCCAGGAGGGGAAAAGCTGGGTCAAATGGGCCCATAATCCTAATTTTTTCTATTCATTAACTTTATTAGTACATTGTAGCTATATACAATTACATTCATCATTGGGAATTTGTACTTTTACATGCTGGATCTTAGTTCTTATTTTTCCTCATTTACCTGCTCTCCCTTCAACTCCTCCATCCCTCCCTATTTACAAAGACTTTGTTTCCATTTTTTCCTTTACTTATATTTTTTTCTCTCCTTTCCCCTGCACCTCCCACTTCCCCTACCACTTTAGAACTTTTCTCCCTATTTCATATTATCAATTATACAATTTGATCCTTATTTACATTTTTAGTTTCTCAAACCAGAGAAACTATTCGGTATTTACACATGTGTGTCCTATTTATTTCACTTAAGAGTATGGCCTCAATGTGCATCCATCTAGCTATGTCTCTAGTTTCTCATTCTTTATGTCTGAGTAGTACTTCATTTTATAAAAAACACCACATTTTATTTTTCCAGTCTCCAGCTGATGGGCAATTGGGATGTTTATAAGCTTTAGCTATTACAAATTGTGCCGCTATAAACATGGATGCACATATATCACTGTGGAGTGATACTTTTAATTCTTTTGGGAAGATAACCAGCAGGGGAATAGCTGGGTTTTTGAAGGTTCCTAGATTTTGAAGTTTCTCCATACTGATTTCCACAGTGGTTGCACCAGTCTACACTGCCACCAACAGTGGAGAAGGGTTCTTATCCACCCCCCACCCCAGCAGCACTAGTTATTGGTTGATTTCTTGATAGCAGCCATTCTTTCTGGTGTGAAGTGGAATCTCAGAGTTATTTCATTTGCATCTCTCAGATGACTAGTGATGTTAAACATTTTTTCATACATTTCTTTAGTGTTTCTACTTTGTCTGAGAAATGTCTGTTCATTTCAGATGTCCATTTTGGATTGGGTCTTTAAATTTAAGGGTTCTGATTTTTTTTAGGCTCTTTATATATTCTAGATAGTAGACCTTTGTCTGAGGAACAGCTGGTAAAAATTTTTTTCCATATTGTGGGTTGTCTCTTCACTCTGATGGTGATTTTTCTGGCTGGGCAGAAGCTTTTTAAATAAGATGAGATCCCAGTTACTGATGCTTTATGCTAGTTCATGTGCTACTGAGGTTTTGTTCATGAAGTCTTTTCCCATGCTGTCTTCAAGATTTCTACCTAACCACTCTTCATGCCGGTTTAGTGTTTCAGTTCTAATAGTTAGGTCCTTGATTGAATTCAATTTATATTAGTGCAAGGTGAGAGATATAGGTCTAATTTTAATCTTTGGCAAGTTGAAACCCGATTTTTCCAACACTATTTATTAAAGAGGCTATCTTTCCTCCAGTGAGGGTGTTTGGCTCTTTTGTCAAAGATCAGGTGGTTGAGTATGGCTGGAGTTGTTTCTGCATCTTCTAATCTGATCCACTCATGCTCAGGTCTGTTTCTTTGCCAGTACCATGCTTTTTTATCACAGTACCTTTGTAGTATAGTTTTAAATTGTGAATTGTGATACACGCTGTCATGTCTCTGTTGCCTAGAATTGCTTTTGCTCTTCTAGGTCTTTTCTTGTTCCAAATGAATTTTGGATTTTCTCAGGTTCTGTGAAGTATGATGCTGGTATTTGAATGGGGATTTCATTGAATCTTTTTACCAGTTTTGGAACTATGGCCATTTTCACTGTATTAGTTCTTCCTACCCAGGAGCAAGGGATGTCTTTTCATTTTCTGATATCCCCTACAATTCCTTTTTTTCAGAGTGCTGTAGTTTTCAGAGTAGAGGTAGTTTATTCCTCTCATTAGATTGATTCCTAGGTATTTCATTTGGGGAGTGCTACTGTGAAAGAAGTTGTTTCTCCAGTTCCTCTCTCAATGAGTCTATTGTTCTTTCACAGGAAGGCTATTGATCTTTGTGTGTTGACCTTGTATCCAGCTACTCTACTGAATTTGGTAATTAAGTGAAGAAGACTTTAGGTGCAGTTCTTGGAGTCTTCTAAATAGCATATCATGTCATCTGCAAATAAGGAAAATTTATATTTTTCATTTCCTATCTTTATTCCTTTTCTTTCTCTTGTCTCATCACCATGGGTAATGTTTCCAGAACTATATTGAATAAGAGTGGTGATAGTGCATATCCTTGTCTTGTTCCTGATTTTAGTGTGAAGGATTTCAGTTTTTGACCATTCAGAATGATGTTGGTTGTTGGTTTCTCATAGATGGCTTTTATTAACTTGAGAGAAAGACCATCTATTGCAATTTTCTGTAGGTATTTTTATAACGAATGGGTGTAGGATTTTGTTGAATGTTTTTTCTGTATCTATTAAGATGATCATATGGTTTTTGTCCTTGGCTCTGTTAATATAGTGTATTTCATTTTTTCATCTGTGAATGTTGAACCATCCCTGCATCCCTGGGATGAATCCTCTTCTTGATATTCTGCATTCTGTTTACCAGCATCTTATTGAGGATTTTTGTGTCTATATTTATTAGTGTGGTTAGCCTATGGGTTTCTTTTTCAGTTGGGTCTTTCTCTGCTTTGGGGGTCAAGGTGATGCTTGCTTTCAGGAATGAATTTGGGAGTCTTGCTCCCCTTTCAATTTCAATGAAAAGTTTAAACAGTAGTGGCAATAGATTTTCTCTAAATGTCTTGTAGAATTCAGCAGTGAAGCCATCAGGACCTGGGCTTTTCTTTGTTGGTGAGCTGTTAATTACATTTTCAATTTTGTTGTTTGGGTTGTTAAGAATTTTTAGGTCTTCTTTCAACTTTGGTAATTCATACGTGTCTAGGCATCTGTCCATTTATTCTCTGTTTTCCATCTTATTGGTGTATAGGTTTTGGAAGTAGGTATTGATGATCCTCTGGATTTCTGTTGGGTCTGTTTTAATTTCACTCTTTTCATTCCTAATTGCATGGATTTGTGCCTTTTCTTTCCTTTTTTTGATAAGATTGGATAAGAGTTTGTCATTTTTTTAATCTTTCAAAGAACAAACTCTTTGTTTCACTGATATTTTGTATCATTCCCTTAGTTTCTATTGAATTCATTTCTCCTTTGATCTTTAAAATTTCCTCCTTTGTACAAGCTTTGGGTTTATCTTTCTCTTCTTCTAGAAGCTTGAGATTCAGCATTGGGTTGTTGATTTGAGCTCATTCTTTTCCTAATATGAATATTACCTGATATGAATTTCCCTCATAAGACTGCTTTCATTGGTACCATAAATTCTGATATCTTGTCTTGGCATCATCATGTAATTGTAGAACTGTCTAATTTATTCTTTTATATCCTCTGTGACCCATTGGTTCTTCAAGAGTGTGTTGTTCAATTCCCCTGTGTGTATGAAGTTCTTGTGGTTTCTTTTAGTATTGATCTCCAATTTCATTGCACTTTGATCTGATAATATACAAGGGATAACTTCAATTCCTATGCCTTTACTTAAAAACATGTTCTATGAGCAAGTATATTATCTATTTTGGAGAAAAAGACATGTATAGCTGAAAAGAATGTTTATTCTGATTTTGTGGGGTAGATAATTCTGTAAATGTCTGTTAAGGCCATTTGTTGAAGACTTTGGTTAAATTCTAAGGTTTTGTTGTGTATTTTTTGTCTAATCTGTCTATTTGTGACAGTGGGGTAATGAGGTCCCCCACTATTATTGTATTAGTGCTTATTTTATTTTTCATGTCCATTAATATTTGTTTTATATAGTTGAGTGCACTGATATTTG
>NW_004624736.1:34841666-34851994 GCF_000247695.1 Heterocephalus glaber | reverse complement strand
TTCTTTCTTTCTTTCTTTCTTTCTTTCTTTCTTTCTTTCTTTCTTTCTTCCTTCCTTCCTTCCTTCCTTCCTTTCTTTCTTTCCTTTTTTCCTTCTCTCCTCTCTCCTCTCTCTCTCTCTCTCTCCTGTCAGCTCCTTCCTTATTCATAGAGATCTACTTCATTTTCATTTTCTCTTCACCACATGTTTTTTTTCCAGATGTTTCAATTCCATGCCCCAGAGAAACTGTATTTTGCTGCTGGCATCTACTGTAATACTATTGAGATTCCTGACTATAGGATTATAGTTTTCATTAGTTTCATTACATTTTATGAGATTTCAGCTATTATTCTCCTGAGCAGCTTTCTGTTCCCTTCTCTTTTTTCTTTTGGAGCCTCCATTTGCATGCATGTTAGACTACTTTAAATTTTCCACATGCTCATTTAATTATTTTTGCATTTTTGAAAAATTATCTTTTTGTTTGTTTTTCTGTAGTTTATATTTGTTTATGTTTACTCATGTCTTGCTTAGTAATTGTCCAACACTCCTTTTAAAAAAAAACTCATCCCATTCAGAATGATTATTATCAAGAATACAAAAAACAATATATGTTAGTGATGATGCAGGGAAAAATAAAATCTTACACACTGCTGTTGGAAATGTGAATTAGTAAAGGCACTATGGAAATAAGTATGAAGATTCCATTAAAATACTAAAAATTAAGCTTGCTATATACCTGAAGCAAATAAAGGCAGCATACTCATGCTGATTAAGGAAAAATTCACAACAGCCAAGCTATGAAGACAAACTAGGTGCCTGTCAACAAATGAGTGGGCAAAGAACATCTACTATATATACATAATGAACTGTTATTCAGCTGTAAAGAACAAAAGTTGTCATTTGCAGGAAAATGAATACATCTGGATACAATCATGTTGCATAAAATAAGCCAGGCTCAGAAAGACAAATATTGCATGTTCTCCTCAATGGGTCGACTCTATAAAAAAGATATGAAAAGTAGGAGGGCAGAGCAAGGGGTGATGAGGGTTAAAAATGATCAAATTATGTTATGTTCATGTAATAACCTGTCAAAATGAAATACATTAATGATCTGGGAAGCTGAGGTTGGAAGAAATTCAAGTCCAAACCAGCCTGGGCAACTTAGTCACTCAGTTAGACTTGCATAAATTTTTTTTAAATTCAAAAAGGTCTGTAAATATAGCTCTGTGTGTATGTCCTAGGTTAAATCTCCAGTGCCAAGAAACCTAAACAAAAACAAAATAAAACAAAAAAGAAAACATAAGTATTAATCTGTATAACCATCATGCACTAATAAAAAAAGATGTAAAAACGCAAAGTAGCAAGAAGGATGATTTGACAGACAAATATGTTAGCAATTTTTAAAATGAGAACTGGACCATTATCTACTCACTCTGTGACTTTGGGAATAAAAAAAAGTACTTTACTATTCCATCCTGTAACTTAACTATGTGGAATAAATCATGAAAAAAATAAGTGCTCTATTAAATTGTAAGGAGACTCATCAGCATGTTGGTAATAGCAAAAAAGAGCTTTTAAAAATAAAATTGATACTAAATCTTCTGGGAAAATGAAATACATTTTTCTTTATTCTTCTCATAAATACAGCTAAAAAACCTGAATAGTATATTAAAACAAAAATAAGATTCTGAAAGTTGCAGAGAAGAAAGCAGTCTGGCTGAGTACTTCAGGATCTAAGCAACAATACAATAATGTTCTTTGTTTAATCATACATCCTAGAGTACACGCCAAAGAACTGAACAACCTCAAAACACCAATGAGCATGAAAAAACAGCTTAAAGAAAAGACTTCTTTCTATAACCAAAAGACTAAGAAAGAGATACCAAGCAAGACAAAAAATTTTAAATAATAACCTCTGTACTCTAGCCAAGCACCACAGAAAGAAACTGCAACCACATTCCCTTCTGCCATGAAAGTGAGTGGAGATAGATTTCTGCCCTTTGTCAGCTGTGAGGAAAGTCTACAATGCCTTTTTGGGTGGTGGCAGCGAAGGCTAAAAGGACAAGCAGAACTTTCATCCTATCAAGTGAAAAAGAAACTCAATCCCCTAAAATGTCGTTAGAGGCCACCCCAGAAGATGGATTCCTATTCCACACAGTGATAACAAATTATACCTTCCTGTATACAGTGGGGTGGTATCAGAGAATTGAGAGTTTGATTTTTAATATCTGCTCAGTGGCATTAATCACCAAAGACCATGAGGAAGCTGTATTTTCATCTCCATCAAACAGTAATGCATCTCTATCCTTCCTGTCTGTGTTTGTGACTTATATGCCACATAATCTTCTGTTGCCTAGAAGATTTAGGCCTATATTTTATTCTAAAACTTTTTTTAGTTTTAGATCATATGTTTAGATATTCCATCAAATTTTTATAGAGCTGGGGATTTAGCTCAGTGGCACTTTGTCTGCCTCATAAACACAAGATCCTGGGTTTGATCCCTAATATGAAAAAAGAAAATTATATGTGGTATGTAATTAAGTCTAATTTCACTCATTTGTTTCAACTCTTTTGTTATCATAAAACTATTTGTTGAAAAGACTACCCCCCTCAATTGCCTGGGCATTCTCATCAGATATGTATGGATTTATTTCTTGACTCTCAATTACATTTCATTGATGTTTATGGTTATTTTTATTCTATTGTCTTATTTCTTGATCAGTGTAGCTTTGTACTAAGTTTTGAAATCATAAGCCATGAATTCTCAAATTTTCTTTTCTGTTTCAAGACTGTTTTGACTATTGGATGTCCATTGGGTTTTCATATGAATTTTAGTATTGGATTGTCAATTTTTAAAGGTTATATTATTTTAAAAAATAATAATTGCATTGAAACTATAGATGAACTTGGAGAGTATTGTCATCTTAACAATAATAAATCTCCCCATCCATAAAAATAAAATATCTACTGTGCTGAGAGAACATTAGAGCCAGACTTACATGTCCTATTTTTGGGACTGGAGCTGTAGTCTGAAGGGAAACTAAAATTTATTATTTCATAATTGCTGAGAGGCAGGAAATTGAATAGAAAAAGCTTAAGTGGATTACTGTAGATCAGGGCCTCTTATCACGCCTTAGCTTCTTCTCTTTGTAACATCCACTTGAACCACAGTGTCTTTCACCTAAAATGTGTGAATTAAAAGCTTGGTGTGTCATTCCTTAAGTACAGCTCCTTAGATAATCTTCATTTTAATATGAAGACTTATCATTTAAAGAAACAAGTTATCTTCCTTGAACACACCCAACAAAAGCTGGTGGGACAGCTTAGAATAACCAATATAGGGAACCTTGTTTAGCAAGAGGAAAAGAAAGAGGAAAAGCAAGAGGTATGAGGAGTTCATGGTCCATATCAGTTCAAGAAACACAGCCAAACATGTGTCAAGTGTTGCTGGATTAGGACTCTGCTATATTCTTACAGGTGTCACTCTTCATAGCTCACTGGAATGGAGGAGAGAGGGAAAGCAGAATGGAGAGAAGACAGAGCAAAGTCAATGAACTTCAAGATATATTAAGAGACATTATTCAATGTGAATGATAAACAGAAAAAGTTTTTAAAATTCCAAAGGCCAGAGACACTGTAAGGCAATATCTGGTCTAGTTAACATTTGTATCAGTGAAGTGTACAAAGAGAAATATTGGTACAGATATTGTGAAGAAACAATATTTAAGAAATCTGCAAACTTAGATATATCTTAAAGATGTAAGAAGGAAGTAAACATCAAACAGAATGATCTCAAAGAAAATTACACAGATATGGCTGCTAATTTAGCTCAGTGGTTTCACTGCCTGCTGCACAAGTGCAAGGACCCGAGCTCGATCCCCAGTACCAAAAAAAAAAGAGAAAATTACACAGATATATCATAATTAATCTTCTGAAGACCAAAGATATGCAATATTGAAATTATCCAGAAAAAATCCAAAACATCTGAATTAGAATGAATGTGGATTTCCCACTGGATAGGGAAAAATGACTTTGTAGAAGCCAGGAGATGGTGAAGCAATATTCTAAGTATTCAAAAAAAAATCAATAAGTGCATGCAAATCCCAGGGAACAGGTGTGAGGCCCAGACTAGCACAACTGCAGTCAGATCCCAGCCAGGGTTGTGCCCCAATCCCAGAGGCTTCTGACACCTGCTCAAGTCAAAGGCCTACCAGAAAAGAACTGCACAGTCACACAAGATTCTGCCAAAAGCCCGCCATATCATTGGCCACATCCAAGGACCAGCCTGGAAAAGAGCTACACAGGGCACAAGCAATACCCAGAGCCTTGCCCAAATGCCATTGATAAGTGCATGGAGACCCTAGCCAAAACCTGTGCAGACAACAGGAACTGGAGTTCACAGCCCCCAGCCAAAGGGCCTTCCAGGCAACAGCTACATAGGGGCTCCAGTGACAGTCATGCCTAGATACCATCCCAAGTGTGCACAGGCCCCAGCCAGAAGCCTGCCTAGAGAACAGGTCAGCTCAGGAATCCAAAGGGCCACCACTCTGAACCCAGGAATTAGTGTACTGGTGAGCAGCAGATTAAAGGCTGCTCAGTGACTAGTTGAGAATTGAAGACCATTGGGTGAGCAAAAAGTCACATCAACAAAGTCACAGCAGGCTGCATCTGTTGAAATGAGAAGTCACATAAATAAATCTCAAAACTAGACTTCCAGATCACCTAAGGCAACACCAAAGGACAATGAGATGGAGCAATGTCACTCAACAGCCTGGAATCCCTGAACTGGCAGCAAAAGAGGACCTGGAAAAAATGAAATACAAAATAATTTCTCAGGCAACAACAGAGATTGTGCCCATAGTACAAGACATGATTAATAAATCTAGAATGGACACAGATTTAAAAAAATAGAGGAGCTGAGGAACATAATGGAATCCCAACATAGGAAACAAATGGAATCCATAAAACAGATGCAAAGAGATTTCCAGGAGATTAAAAACTCCATTGAAAGTTTACAAAGCATAATGAGCCAAAGCGAGGATAGAATTTCAGATGTAGAAGATAGGAGTGCAATTAGTGACTAGGAAAAGAAAAATTTCTTTAAATAGTAAGGTACCACGAGAAATCAGTCCAGCAGCTGCTAGACAATACAAAAGAGAATAACATCAGACTGATTGCAGTCAAAGAAGAAACAGGAGAGAGGGTAGATGACATAAAAAACTGTTCACAGAAGTAATGGCAGAAAACTTCCCAAATAAGGGGAAAGAACTTGACATACAGATAAATGAGGCATATAAGACTCCAACTAGCCATGATCAAAAAAAAAAAAAAATCTACAGCTAGTCATATAATAGTTAAGATTCCAGAAACCCAAAAGAAGAACAAAATTGTACAAGCAGTTAGAGGAAAGAAACAAATCACATACAAAGGAAAGCCCATCAGAATCACAGCAGACTTCTCAACACAAATCGATAAGACAAGAGGAGCTTGGAATTACGTATTTCAAGCACTGAAGGTAAACAGTCTCCAACCCAGATTAATGTACCCTGCAAAACTGTCTTTCAAACTTGATGGAGAAATAAGATACTTTCATGACAAAGAGCACCTTACGAACTTCATGAATACTAAAACAGCACTCCAAAAATTGTAGAAAATATCCTAGGAAAAGACAAGGAGGATTGCAACCCCAGGAAGCCCAGCAGAATGAATCCATCAGTCATCCCAAGAAATTAAACACAAAGGAGCAGAATCCAAAAAAAGGAAAAGTCATGACAATGATAAGTCAACAAGTATCAGTTAAAACCATCAGTGTTAATGGTCTCAATTCACCAATCTAAAGAAATAGAATGGCAGAATGGTTCAAGAAGCAAGATCCAATGAAATGCTGCACAAAAGAAACACACTTAATTCAAAAAGAAACTCATAGCCTGAAATTGAAAAGGTGAAAAACAATACTCCATGTGACAGAAATCCAAAAAAAAGCAGCAGTAGCTATCCTCTTTGCAGATCAAGTGGATTTCAAACCAACACTGATTAAGAGAGACAAAGGACACTACATCCTGGTAAAGGGAACAATCCAACAGGAAAAGACCACTATCATAAATATATATATGCATCAAACACTAGCGTACCCAACTATATTAAAAAAATACTAATGGACATGAAAAATTTTTAAAAATCACTAATACAATAGTAGTGGAGGACCTCAATACCCCACTGTCACAAATAGGTAGATCAACTAGAGAAAAAATAAGCAACAAAATACTAGACCTCAATTAAACCCTGGAACAGATGTTTACAGAGTGTTCCACCCCACAAAATCAGAATGCAAGTTCTTTTCAGCGGTACATGGGTAATTCTCCAAAATAGACCACATACTAACTCATAGAACATGTTTAAGTAAATGCAAAGAATTGAAGCTATCACCTGTATATTATCAGACAGTGCAATGAAAATAAAGATCAATAGCAAAAGAAACTGCATGAATTTCAGAAATACATGGAAATTGAACAACACACTTCTGAATAACCAATGGGTCACAGAGAAAATTAAAGAAATCAGACAGTTCCTACAATGAAATGACAATGGCAATACAGCATATTGGAATCTATGGTACACAAGGAAAGCAGTCTTATGAGGGAAATTCATAGCAGTGAATACTCACATTAGGAAAACAGAATGAGCCCAATTAAACATCCTGATGGTAAACCTCAAGCTTCAAGAAAAAGAAGAGCAGGACAAACCCAAAGCTCATACAAGTGAGGAAATTATAAAGATCAGGGCAGAAATCAATGTAATGAAGACTAAGAGAATGATACAAAAAATCAATGAAGCCAAGAGTTGGTTCTTCAAAAGAAAAAATAATATTGACAAACCCTTAGCCAACCTTATCAAAAAAAGGAAAGAGGCCAAGGATTTAGCTCAGTGGTTTTGCCACGTGTTGTGCAAGCAGAAGGACCCCAGTTCGAACCCAGGTACAAAAGGAAAGAAAAGAAAAGGCCCAAATTCATACAATTAGGAATGAAAAGGGTGAAATTACAAGGGACCAGCAGAAATTCAGAGGATCATCAATGCCTACTTCAAGAACCTATATGCCAATAAGATGGAAAATACAGAAGAAATGGAAAGGTTCCTAGATACATGTGAATTACCAAAGTTGAATGAAGATGACCTAAAAATTCCAAATGACCTAAATCAATCAATGAAATTGAAAACATAATTAAAAACTTACCAACTAAGAAAAGCCCGTGTCCTAATGGCTTCACTGCTGAATTTTATAAGACATTTAGAGAGGAACTACTGCCACTACTGTTTAAACTCTTCAATGAAATTGAAAAGGAAGTAATACTCCTGAATTCATTCCTGGAAGCAAGCTTCACCTCAATCCTCAAAGCAGAGGAAGACCCAACCAAAAAGGAGAACTATAGGCCAATCTCACTAATAAACATATATGCAACATCCTTAATAAGATACTGAAAAATAGAATGCAGAAGCTCTTCAAGAAGATCACACACCCTGATGAAGTAAGATTCATTCCAGGGATGCAGGGATGGTTCAACATTCCCAAATGAATACATGTAATACACTATATCAATAGAGCCAAGGACAAAAATCATATGATCATTTCAATAGATTCGGAAAAAGCATTTGAAAAAAATGTAACATGCATTTATGATAAAAAAAAACTCCAAAATTTGGAATAGATGATCTCTACCTCAATCTGATAAAAGCCGTCTATGAAAAACCAACAGCCAGTATCATACCAAATGGTCAAAAACTGAAATCCTTCACACTAAAATCAGGAAGAAGACAAGGATGTCCCCAATCAACACTCCTGTTCAATATAATTTTGGAAAAATTAGCCATAGCGATTAGACAAGAGAAAGTAATAAAAGGAATAAAGATAGGAAATGAAGAACTAAAATTATCATTATTTGCAGATGACACGATACTCTACATAGAAGAGCACCACTAAATGTCATCTAGACTTAATAAGCAAATTCAGTAAGTAGCTGGATATAAGGTCAACACAAAAAAATCAATAGCTTTCCACTACATGAACAGACTCACTGAGAGAGAAATAGGGGAAACAATTTCTTTCACTATAGCATCCAAAAAACTGAAATACCTAGGATTAAACCTAACAAAAAAATCAAAGATCTCTTCTCTGAAAACGATAGCACTCTGTAAAGAGAGATGGAAGAAGATATCAGAAATTATAAAGACATCCCTTGCTCCTGTGTAGGAAGAATAAACATAGTGAAAATGGGCATACTTCCAAAACTGCTATATAGATTCACTGCAATCCCAATTGAAATTCCAGCACTATACTTCACATACCTGGAAAAAATATCCAAAAATACATTTGGAACAAGAAGAGATATAGAATAGCAAAAGCAATACTAGGCAATAAAGACAAGGTAAGAGGTATCACAATCCTCAACTTGAAACTATACTACAAAGCTCATGTGATAAAAAGAGCATGGTACTGGCAAAAAAACAGACCTGAGGACCAGTGGAAAAGAGTAGAAGATCCAGAAACAATTCCAGACACACTCAGTGACCTCATCTTTGACAAAGGAGCCAAACTCCCTCACTGGAGGAAAGATAGCCTCTTTAATAAATGATACTGGAAAAATTTGGTATCAATTTGCCAAATATTAAAAGTAGATCTATATCTCTCATCATGCATTAAACTAAAATCTAAATGGATTAAAGATCTAAATATTAAAACAGAAATTCTGAACTGGCTGGCACAGAGGTTAGGTAGAACTCTGGAAGACATTGGTGTAGAAAAAGATTTTATGAACAAAACCTCAGTTGCTCCTGGAGGAGCAAAAACAATGAACAAGTGGGATCTCTTCTTATTAAAAAAAAACCTTCTGCACAGCAAGAGAAGCCACCAAAAGTGTGAAGAGGCAACCTACCATATGGGAAAAAATTTTCACCAGCTGTACCTTAGAAAAAGGTCTACTATCTAGAATACATAAAGAACTTAAAAAAAAATCAGACCTCCCAAATTTAAAGACCCCATCCAAAAATGGGCATCTGAAATGAACAGACATTTCTCAAAGAATTAGAAAAAGCAAATAAACATATGAAAAAATGTTCAATATCACTGAACATTCAAGAGATGCAAATGAAAGCAATACTGAGATTTCACCTCACCCCAGAAAGAATGGTTGCTATCAAGAAATCAACCAAGAAGAAATGCTTGTAGGGCTGTGGGGAAAGAGGAACCCTACTCCACTGCTGGTGAGAATGTAGACTGGTGCAAGCATTGTGGAAATCAGTATGGAGATACCTCAAAGAACCAGGATTGCAAGTCCCATTTGACCCAGATATTCCCCTGCTGGGTATCTCCCACAAATAATTAAAAGAATCATACCACAGTGATATATGTGCACCCATGTTCATAGCAGCACTGTTTGTAATAGCTAAAAGTTGGAAACAGCTGAAATGCCCATCAACTGGAGACTGTATAAAGAAAATTTTTTTAATAAAATGGAGTACTACTCAGCCATAAAAAATGAAAAAAATAGAGACATTTATAGTTAAATGGGTGCACATTGAGGTGATACTCTTAAGTGAATAAATAGGACACACAGGTGTTAATACCAGATTATTTCTCTAGTGTGAGAAACTAAAGTGTAAATGAGGACTAAATGTATAATAGATGATGTGAAATAGGAAGAAAAAGTGCAAAGGGGAAGGGGAACTGGGAGGGGTAGGAGAAAAGAAAAAAAAGAATGGGGTTAATATGAGAAAACAAAAAAAATGGAAACAAAGTTTTCATAGATAGTGAGGGGTGGAGGGTTTGAGGGCATGGCAGGGGAATGGGGAAAAAATACGACCCAAGATGGATTATGTAAAGGTACAAATTTCCAATGAAGAATGTCATTATATTGTATACCTTAAATACACCAATAAAATTAATTTTAGAAAAAGAGCTGTTCATCCAGAATTGTTTAGCCAGTGAAAACATGCTTCAGGTATGAAAACAAACTAATAACATTTTCATACGAAAGAAATTTATCGAAAACCTGTGAACAGAAGACTCCTCTGAAAGATAAGGCAAAGAAAACTTTCAGGCATTAGAGGATTGATTCCAGAGAGAAATTTGGAGCTGCAGGGACGAAGGAAGAGTGGTAGCAACGGTAAATATCAAGTAAAATGTAATAGAAAAGAAGACAAACACAATAATGTAATATGTCTAAATATAACTATTTTAATTATCACACAAAATATTTGCCAAAATAGATCATATTCATAGCTATAAAACAAACCATAAGACCAGCTCTCTCATACCTCTTTTAGTTTGTTAATACCATTCATGAAGGCACAACCTT